>CM070593.1:40767900-41071373 GCA_036346395.1 Hsuehochloa calcarea
GTCTTCAATGTACGACCAATGGATCTCTCCTCCAGTGTGAACCCTGGAAGTTTCGCCAGTGTCAACTACTTCAGAAACAATACTAAAACAAATATGATTACAAGATAGGAAATAGAGAATATAGGATTCTAGCATAGGCAATTTAGGTGGCTCCATGAAGACGGAACAAAAGAGTGCCGGGTACCAGGCAGAGGATGTTTCCATGGGTTGAAAATGGGTTGAACCCGTATTGAGAGAATTGGATTGGGTTGGGTTTTAGAGGTGGAGCAGTGGGCTGGTTTGGGTTGGGTGGATATGCTGCATAGAAGTGGGTTGGGTTAGATTTGGGTGGGGTTTTAGCCCATTAACCGCGTGTGCAAGCAATGGAATGTGTCGTCTAGGATATTCCTACTATTTCTTTAGTCGATACAAATTGTGATGATCTAGCAAATATATCGATTCCAGCCAACCTCAGCAACAGAGGATGCACGTCCCATGAGGAAAGTGTTAAGAAACCAGGCTCAAGCCAGCCAGGCCTAGCCCATGATGGGCTCCTCACCCTCCAAGTAGACTATATAAAGGGGGACCCCATCTATTGTACTATAGTTTATAACAGAGTAATAAAGAGAAAACAGAAGTCCCCTCATATCTCTATGTTCAATCTACTATTATGTTCTTGTGTTCTTGCACTGTTCTTACGATTCTGAATTTGTCTACGAGGTAATCGCTCGGACTGAACTCGCCAACGACGGTTCCTCAAAACGATCGACTCTCCTCAGATCGAAAGGTAACCGTCGAAGAACGACACTTGTAGATTGAATTATTTTTTTCTAGATCGCTTTCAATTCCACAAATGTTGCTTTCTAGATTGTTTTATCATACGGTGCAAATCTGCTCTAATCTACCGCGAGCCGACTTGAAGTCGTTGGCACAATGTCGATCGGCAGATTGCATGGAAGAGTAGATGATGATTGCGTTGTGGATTGCAAATAAGTTCTAATCTACCGCGAGCCAACTTGAAGTCGTATGTCGAGCCGATCGGTGGATTGTATGAATAGTAATTATGCATGAACAATAATTGCCTATGAATAGTACAAAAGAAAATCTACCGACGCTAGCACTGAGTCATGCCACCGCCGTCGACCACCGCACCCGACCTAGAGTCAGACGCTATCGCTCGACAGGCTGCCTGACCATGAAGCTGTGGTGCCACCGAGCCGCGCCCGCACGCTTCGCCGGTCACCCAAAGCACCACGGAAAAATCAAAAAAAGGAGGGGAAGAGGGTGCCGCCGCACCGTACAGCCGTGCCACGCCTCTCCGGCCACGAACGACCGCCGCATGAGTGTGCCCCGTCGGCTCCCATGCGTCGATCCTGCACGGCGCCACCGCCTTGAGCTGCACCCGTGCCGGTGAAGAATCTAGACCCACCATTATGAGTTAATATAGTATTTTTGTGATTAATGACAATTCTATATATGATACTAACACTTCTATTGATATACTTATTGTGTAGTCTTATTTGGATGAAAAGGTGAAAATCAAACAGGTATGCATTTGACATCAAACTCTTATATCATGTTGCATTCCTTGAGTTCAAAATATAGGCTGAACTCCACCAAAAGTATTAATTGAATATGTGCATATGTTCGTTTTACACATTCATGTGTGCACATATTTAGGGAGGGTTCACTCTATATTTTGTGGTTTTATTAGTATCGATCTATATTTCTTTATCCACATATACTTGGGATCTCTACTTTGAAACACACCTTTGAGTACATAAAATTTGTGTAGTTCATATATACTTATATGTTCTTATATTTAATTATTTGTAATTGTGATGGTTGTCATCAATTACCAAAGAGTGAAAAATTGAAGTATCTTGACCCACTATTATAAGTTAATGGTATGTTGTGGTAATTAATGACAATCACATTGTGGAACTAACATTTTTCATGAGTTAGTGAAATAGGTTGAGTTCCATGATGACGATGACTTGGGATGACATCATGGGTTGATTTTCATCAAGTCAAGTGAAGGATATATCATGTGTTGATGTATATCAAGATATCGAAGAGAAGATGATCATGAGTTGATCATCAAGTCAATAGAAGACACATCATGTGTTGATGAAGGACACGTGAAGAAAATCATCATGTGTTGATGATATTCAATTCAAGATTCGGGATGAAGGATGTCATCATGTATTGATAGGTATCAAGACAAGATCCCGAAGTGAAGAAGATCATCATGCGTTAATGATATTCAAGTCAAAAACCCGGACTTGAAGTGAAGATGTGCGACATCAAGCTTCAAGAAGATGTGCAAGGCAAAGGTATGACTAGTTAGTGCTAAGAATGTGTTCCTAGTTTTTTACCGGTTTTGGTGTTTAGTTGGGAGACCGGATTGCTAGTATATGTTACCGTACTATTAAAAGGGGTCTTGTCTAGTAGCTTGAGTATCATCATGTGTTGATAGCTCAATCTCGCTTGCTGTACCTCACCATGGCATGATGCTAGTATTTGCGAATGTGTTTTACAAATAGTCGAGGTTCATGCATTTAATCCTTGTAGCATGTGACTATACTTTGTAAATGTGTTTTGCAAATGGTTGAAATCCATGTATCTACTCCTTGTTGCATGATCTAAGTTTGCAAATGTGTTTTATAAATTGTTAGGGTTTATGCATTGCTTTGATTTGAGCTTCTGGAAAACTGTTTTTAAAAACGGTATGACCGTTGTTGATATGCGGTACTACCGCAAGTCGGTAGTACCGATATTTGTTTGGCGGTACGTATTTTTCAGAGGGTATGTTTTTCGGATGTTTTGAATCTCTCTGATAATCAGAACGACAGCATTTGAACTGTGGTACTACTGCAGGTCGGTAGCACCAAAAAAATATGGTTGTACGTAAAATGCAGAGGGTGTGTTTTCGAGTGGTTTGATACTCTCTGAAAATAGGAACAACCGCACTTCAGCCGCGGTACTACCACAAGTAGGTAGTACCGATATTTATGTGGCAGTACATATATTACAGTGAACATGTTTTTGGGAATTTTGATCTCCCTTGAATCAGTATGATCGCATTCTATTGAGCGGTACTACCGGAGTGCGGTAGTACTGATATTTACATTGCGGTACGAGTTTTCCAGAGAATGTGTTTTTTAGAATTCTTGAGCTCTGGAAAACAGAAGCTCCATTATAGCCGAGTGGTACGACAGCGATGCGGTAGTACCGATTTATAGTTGGCGTTAACACCGCAACTTTATGTGTAACAGCTAGTTCAGGGCATTAAATACTATTGTTCCAACCATTGAGTCGAAAATTAGTAGTATCGTGATTTCAACGACGGTACTACTGCAAATCCTGATTTTTCCAGGGATGTGGTCGTAACGGCTAGTTTCGGTGGTGGGGGGTATAAATACCCCCTTGGCCAGTTGTGAAACAATATTTTGACACTTTATTTCATTCTATTGAGCTAGTGTGAGCTTCTCCTCTCAATTGTGCATGTGTTGCACCTTGTGAGCAAGGAGAGGGGTCTCTAGTTGCATGTGTTGCATCTAGAGTTGGATTTCGTATCAACTTGAGTTTGTGCATTCGTTGCACGTGGTGAGAGTCAAGTAAGGGGCTTGACTTATTACTCTTTGAGTTTGCCGACTCCTAGACGGCGTTGGAGGCGTCGTGCCCGGTGATCTCTTCAAAGAAGATTGTGAAAAGGCCTGACGTGGTGTAAAGGTTGGTGCTCACCTACCCGGAGCGGGAAAGAGCTATACTAGTGGATTTGAGCTATACTAGTGCAAAATTAATATAGTAAATAATTAAAATTAAGAATAATTTCACTGATCATCATGTGAAGTTCATTAGAATGGACAACGCCAGAGAATTTACTTTAAAGATATTTGATGATTATTGTATGGCAATGAGAATTACCGTTGAGCATTCCATACCGCATGTCCACACACAGAATGGACTAGTAGAGGCATTAATTAAAATAATTAAATCTATTGCCTGGCCGCTCTTACAGAATTGTCATTTGCCAACTACATGTTGGGACACGCAGTCCTACACAATCAACTCTCATCAATTTAAACCGTCGTCATATAACATACATTCACCTATGCAACTAGCGCAAGGGTCAACACCGAAAATCTCTCATCTACGAAGGTTTGGTTGCAATTTTTATGTACCTATACCACCACTGCAGCGAACTACAATGAGCCTTATTTGAAAGTATGGGATATACGTTGGTTATGAGACAACATCCATAATTAGGTAACTGGACCCCATGACTGGAGATCTACATACAGTCCGCTTTGCTGACAGCATATTTGATGAGGATAGTTTCCCGTCATTTGGGGAAGTAAATCAACCCCTTGATGAAAATATCGAAAAATAACGTGGTAACCCATGAGAATCCATGCACATGACCCGCACACTAGTGAAATAAATAAAGAAGTCTGGAAGATACTTAATTTTTAAGCATTAGTGAATCAGGTATCTGACCACTTTAGTGATTTGAAGAGCGTGACCAAGTCGCATGTGTCTGCACGCAATGCACCAGAGAGGGTTGAAATACCAAAAAAAATTGAAGGTATCCCTAATCCCGTCCAGAGGCTTCAGAATAAAAGGACGAGAACTCCGACCCCTCGAATCCCAAGTAACCGAGGACGCATGACGAAAAAGGATAAGGACTTGACACAGTTGGTCACTGATGTTCCCAAGAACCAGAAGGGGAGCTAGTTGAGACCTCGCACCAGTATGAAATCTTCAGTAAAAGACATACCTGATTTGAATACTTCCACGGAGGGAGACATGAGCATGGATGTGTGCGTACACATCGGAGATGAAAAACTAAAGGGACTTACCACCGCAATTGGAAGCAGCGGTGATCAAGTACAAGCATTAGAAGTATCGCTCCATGAAGAACTAGTTATAAATTATGTAGCCACGAGAGAATCTACTAGTAGAACAACAACCAATGTCGATATTTATTTTGTAAAGAAAATTATCACAATCATCGATCTTGATCCAGAGCCTACATCGCTCGCTGAATGTAAGAAAAAATCAGATTGAAAAGATTGGAAGAAGGCAATAGAAAGCAGAATTATTATATCTGAATAAAAGAGTGGTTTTGGGCACAGTAAGTCGTACGCCTCCCTATGTGCACATCGTATGACATAAGTGGGTATTTATTCGAAAGAGAAATGAAAACAATGAAATTGTAAGACATAAAGCAAGGTTCATTGCATAAGGTTTTACTCAACGACCAGGAGTCGATTATGAAGAAACTTATTCCCCGATCATAAGCGGAACTACATTTAGATATTTAATCTCAATGGCAGTAAACTTGAATTTAACAATGAAATGATGGATGTGGTAATTGCATACCTTTATGGAAACTTAAATTCATACATTTATATGAAGGCACCTAAAGGTATCCCTGTCCCGAACCAAGACAAAGCAAATAGAAATCTATATAGTGTGCAACTTAGAAAGTCATTGTATGGACTGAAGCAATCAGGCAGAATGTGATATAATCGCTTGAACGACTTTCTATGCAAGAAAGGGTACACAAACAATGAAGATTGTCCTGGAAGGGGGCCGCGAGCTTGGTGGTAGTGGGCACCACGTGGGCGGTGTCGGTTGGGCGCATCCCGTTGTTGGATAGCAGACCAGTGGACCCGCGGCGGCTGAGGTCCTCGGAACGATGATACTGCACCTGTGGACCCGGTACTACGGTGGGCCCCCACACTTGCGCACGGTATTTTGACTGGGCGCCGCCCGGCCCGTTTGGACTCGATGGGTCCGGTGCAACGTTCTGCACTTCTTCCGTTGCTTGGGCATACGAGCATTTGTGGAGTGAGTTTTTTCCTCTCTTTTTGACGTCAAAAAATGATTTCAGAAAACTCAAAATGCGTTCTACGTAGAGAGATACGTAATGCACACAACCAGTGTAGTGTCGAGAAAAGAAAAAGGGAAATACTAAAACGCAGCGCATCCATGCATGTGTATGGATGCCTTGGCTGACACTGCGTGGACGTTTTTAATTGAGAAATTTTGTTAGTGTCATGGAAAAATATACAATATCAGTTTTGTCATTGTAAATTGGACCATCTTATTTTTATCACGCAGATTTTGCATCCATTTTATTTTTATTACTACCATCTGTCAAAGCACCATGACTATCAAACTCAAAAAGATACTTATTTACCATTCCTTCTTTTTTTCTCTTCCTTCCGCCTTCTCTCTTCTTCTCCACGAGAGGTCCTCTCTCCTCCTCTTCTCTTCCACACCACGCCTACCAACCCGCGCCTTGCCTCCGCTGTGTGCCGAGCTACAAACCGCCCTACTCCATCTTCTCCCTTCCCGCGGCCAACCGAACGCGTGACACGTCGTGCCTGTGTTGATCACAACTCTCACCTTGTTGTTCCCGTGACGAACTATGTCCACCCCCTTGTTGTCACATCGTGTTCCCAAGCATCACGATCGAAATTCCTCACTCAATTTCCCAATTCCTCAATGGCAGCCTGCCGCGCCACCATCTTTCCCTAAGCCCGACCGGAATTCGCCCCCACCGCCACCTTACATTACTCGGTGAGCCATTCTCTGATTCCCTCCTTTTAGAGCACCTCTGCGTCTTTCTCTTTCTTTCCCCATCATCCATTGGAGCTCCCCCGCGCCCTAGGTTGTCGCCACCGTTGAGCTGCTCGTGCGCGCCTTGGGCTCCCGCCGTCGGCCTGCCTTGGCCACTCCCCGCCCCCACGAACTGGTCCGGTGAGCTCCCCTTGTCTCCCTGATGCCCATGCCCCTAACTATTCCCCTCTCCCACCCGGACGTCGTCGCCCCATTTTCTCCCCCTCGCCGCCCACCATGCACCGCTTCTTGGCCACCTCGGTGCCGCCCGAGCTGCGACACCGCCGCACCTAACTTCCTCCCCCCAACCCATTTTTGAGGTCAATGCCGCCTCATCGCCGTCCCTTCACCGTTGGGAGCCATCATCGACTTGCCGCTTCTGTTCCGCCCTGTTTTCCTCCTCTCCACCCGCCGTCGCGCCCCTGCCTCCCTCCCTTTGTTGGAGCTGACAGTGGGTGGTTGCCCTCCCGGCCTGCCTCCGAGCGTGCGCGCCTCTACCTCACTCCCTTCGCCAGAGCTGACAGTGGGACAAAGAGAGAAATGAGGGACAAACGGTGGGACCTATAAGCTGATAGGGGTATTGGATGTCTTTTTGAAGAAAAAAACTGACAAAAATAGCAGTCAAACGGTTTATTGTTATAGTTAAACTAACGTATACTACGGTAGTAGCAAAAACAAAATAAACGTAAAATTTGAATGGCAAAAACGAGATAATTTAATTTATGATGGTAGAACCGATATCACATATATTTTCAGCGACACCAATAAAATTTTCCCTCGGCGGACTATGTGAACTTTTTTCTATATGAATGTCTCGGCTGACACTATGTGGTACCCAGTCTCACGTAATTAGATTGGAATTAGAACAGTGCTTACGCAAAGACACAAAGTTGATAGATATGTTTTTTTAAGAGAAAAATAAAAATCTAGCTCTGATGGCGTTTTATGCGCCCGGCAAGGATCGCGAGATCGCTGCTTCGGAAAGGATACTGCTGCTGTGTGGCGCCCACCCAAAAGATGAGATCTGGAACAAAACCTTTCCCCCGCGGGAGAGTGCCGGTGGAGTAGATAATAACGGATATGCATTACAAGCAATGACAGCAATTGCATTCACACTTCGCGCTCGGTGACATCACTCGTGCACGTACTTCGTGACTTTCGCTTATCGTCATGTGGTCGTGAGAGTGAGACCGAAGGTCTGTATTATCTTCAAAATGTTTCCGGTTTCATAGCGGCGTGTGACTGATTAGGTTCAAACTAAAGTAAAATGGTATGACGATCTAGTACAATACTAAGGGCTATTTGTTTAGGTTTAGGTTTTTTGTTTATAAGTTAAAGTTAGTATTTAGTTTAATTAGTTATCAATCTTTTAGCTTTTAAGCCATGTTTTGGTGTTTGGTAATAGTTAGTTTTTAGTTTAATCGGTTTATAATTTTTTTAGATTTTAAGCTGAGTTTTGGTGTTTGGTAATCTGATTTTTTATAAGATGTTAGTTTATTGAGTTGTGTACGAACCCTTCAGGGGTTAAATGATCTTTTTAAGCGTATATTTAAATTTATTTTTGCATACGATTTGTAGATATGACGATACATGCAAGTGTATATATGAAACAAGATAGATTTCACTTGTCCTTGCATGCATGCAAGAATTTTAGACATTGTGTAATGAAATAAATTAATATAAAAACCCACATGTTAGCCAACCGAACAAAATAACACAGTAGCAAATAATATTCGATCGTATCATATTAATATAATCTAATTATCATCTTGCGGCTATTAAAGAAGTAGCAATGCTATCACGAAAGACACTTATATCTCCATCATCGATTGTTAATCCATCGACACCGTACCCTCCAAATGATCCAGTTTGTGTATCGTTTGGATCATAATCTTCGTCAAGATCACATCTCTAAAAAAGTTCATCACGTAAAGCATTATCTCAGATAAAGTTGTGTAGCACCATACATGTAATTATCATTTTCGTTTGAATCTTCATTTTGTAACTTGGCATAGCCAACAAGATTCTTCATTTCATCTTCAACACGCCAAAGGAATGCTCAATCACACTGCGAAGGGACGAGTGAGTGTGACTGAACACCTCGTATTTCCCACTTATTTGTCGACCATGATGAAATTCTGGTAGATGATACTTTTGTCCTTTGTAAGGAGCTAGATAGCTCTTTCGATTGGGATAACCCACATCAGCAAGGTAAAATTTTCCTACATACATGAAATATATAAATATTGACAATAAAAATTAGGAAGGATATCATAATAATTAATTATATGATTAAGGATGCATAGTACCTTCAGGAGGATGTGGAAACTGCTTTGAATACTTGTCCAAAGTGTTATTGAAAATCCTTGTATCATGTGCTAAACCCGGCCATCCGGTGACAACAAAGGTAAACCTCATGTCGAAGTCACACACTGCCATTACATTTTGAGACGTATATCCATGGCGACCAGTGTGAGCAATCCGCTCATCAGTTGGAACAACAACAGGTACATGTGTGCCATCAATTGCACCTATGCAATTGTCAAAATGAGGCGTGAAGCGGTTATCTTGAAGTCTTGGATGCACTGTCGTGAACACATTGCAAGACTTCACCAAACCTTCTATTGATTGTTTTCGTGGATCTTTTTGAAGCGGTTTTGAACTTGACTAACTGACGGAGGGCCACCAACTATCCACAAAAACATAGCCAAAGATTATACGGAGGTCATAGTCCTAGTTGATTTCAAGTCATATTTTGCAACCAAGGTTTCATGCAAACTATAAAAAATAGTCATACTCATTCGGAACATCGAGTAACAATCTCTCTCATCACCCAGTTGCTCAACAACTCATTCATAACCAGTCAGAAGTTGTTGTCTCCTCTCCTTTTTGTTTAGATAAGTGTCGTAGTAGTGCATACTCACATAATCAGCTGCTGCAATAAAATTCTGAAATGGTAACTTTCTCTTTTTTGTTATTTTGATATCATCTTCGCTAAAATTGCTCTTAGTGGTTGAACAATCAATGTCACTCTCAGTGGTTGAACTATCAATATCACTTGATGAGCTCATCTACAAATAATAACAATGAACAATAACATAGAACATGACATAATATAATTGAGAACACATTAGAAGGTAACAATAATACGAGTACAACATAACTGAATAGTTTCAACCCCATTATAGTTTAATTGAGAACACATTAGAATGTAACAATAATACGAGTACGGCATAATATTAATAGTTTCAACCCCTTACATAATCATCATCGAGTAGTTTTCAAAATGAAAAAAGAACTACAAAAAAAGATCTAATCTTTCTTCATCTTGAGATCAAACATCCTCCTGAACCAATTCATCTTTACTTCATTGGTCTTCATAGTGACAAACACTTCCAGATTTTTTAGTTTAGTAAAGAGTCTTGTCGCAATGGAGTATTCACCACTTCCCTCTACTACCCTAGCCTGAATAGCTATATCCATAGCATCCGCTACAGATGAACCACTCTGAACATGACCTTTTGCCATAATGTCCACCATGCGCTTGAAATCCCTAGCTATGGGATTTTTCTTGTTCTTCTTTAGGCTAGGATTAATATTATCAGCCCTACGCTTTGCAACTACCTTCGGTTTTGTGCAGACGACCTCATTGTTCCCTGCATCGGCGGCGGTGTATTCCTCGCCGTCCTCCGAACAATGAATATCCACAACGGTTTGGTCTTCTTGAGTAGTCTCACCCGGGATGACTGAAGTGTTACCCGTAACATGAGCCTTGCCAAACATACGATCCATATCATCTAGGTTCTCAAGTGGTCCATCACGAAAATGTTTAGGATATTGCTGAAAAATTAAAAAATAACTGAAGTTAGCATAAATTAAAATATGAGATTACACATATTAATAAATAGATGTTTATCCAATTACTACCTTATGCTCCTTCCACCAAGCATCAGATGTAGATATAGTTCCTTTTTGATGATCCCAACCTAGTCCGCTTGCTTTTGTTTCAAATCGTCCCACAAGTTGTATTCTTGCTTCAATTATTTCCAAAGTGAGCATTGCTCTTGATGTAATGCATAGTCAAATCTCAATGTCTAAAAAAGAAAGTTAAACTTCGATATATATAGATGACATAGTCAAATTCTAGCGAGCATTGCTACTGATGTAATGCATAGTCAAATTTCAATGTCTAAAAAAGGAAGTTAAACTTCGTTATATATAGACAAATTCCAGTGAGTATTGCTACTGATGTAATGCTCCAGTGAGCACTGCTCCAGTCATGCTTGCATCTTGCTCAAGATCAAAGTATAGCATTCTGGCAAAATTAATGCTAGTATATAGTGATGTAATGCTCCAGTGAGCATTGCTACTGCCTACTGATGCTATGCTCTAGCGAGCATTGCTCTAGTAATGCTTTCATCTTGCTCAAGATTAAAGTATAGCATTCTGGCAAAATTAATGCTAGTGTATATTGATGTAATGCTCTAGTGAGCATTACTAATGCTCCAGTAATGCTTTCATCTTGCTCAAGATCAAAGTAGAGCATTCTGGCAAAACTAATATTACCCTCAGATGGACATGTTGGAAAAATTATTGTACTATATATTGTGTACATACACAAGAATTAATTCTAGTATGGAACAACTGGCCATGCAAATGTAGTCCACACAGTTGATCTGAACTTTACAATCTTCCACTTTCAACTTGCAAATGTTGGAAAATGGTGCTAGGGGAGGAGACAGAGACTCACTAAGGGAGGCGGCGTCGGACGAGGAAGGGCCAGCGTCGGGGTCGTCGGGAGGAGGCGATGGGCCAGGGGAGGCGGCGTCAGATGAGGAAGGGTCGGCGTCGGGGTCGTCCGAGGGGAGACGGGGGCTTCTTCCTCGTAGGGGCGATGGCGTTGGGGGAGGGGAGGGGAGGGGAGGCGGCAGTGTAGAGGGAGGGGAGCGGCGCTGTGTGGGTAGGGGAGCAGCGGAGTGGGTGGGAGGGGAGGCGGTGGCATGGAGGGGAGGAGAGGCGGCTGTGTGGGGGGAGACCAAAGGGATTTGGAATCAGGGAAGAGGAGGATGGAACATGAAAAAAATCAAACAATTTGCATTTATATGCAATGTCATTTTGTGGGTAATTTGGTGATCTTTAATGACAAGCGGTTATTCTATTCATAAAAGCAAAAAAAACCCTCTCTCATGGCTTATGGCTTTTAGTCTTAAAATGACTTAAACTTTTTATAAGCTGTATAAAAAAGACACCTCTTGTTTAGGCTTAGGTTTTTTGTTGCTTTTAAGCCAGACAAAAAGCCTAAACAAATAGGACCTAACACATGTAATATAGAGAGTAAAACTCTCATGGCTAGACCTATGGCCCCCTACCCAACATCAGAATGAGAACGCATGTGTTTCACGACTTTCATGTATCGCCTTGTGACTAGCCTAGTAGCCCCACCTTTGCGAGTGTAACTGCAAGTACTTCACGACCTTCATGTATCGTCTCGTGGATAGCCCTATCCGTCAGAGTGAGATTGAATATATGTATCCTCTCCAAAGTTTTCCGATTTCATGGCGCTATGTGACTGGTAAGTTCGAGTAACAATAAGTCGGTATGACGATCAAGTACAATAATGCATACGTGCCAGAGAGTGGAATACAAAAGCATACATCAGATTCAATTTGCAGATATCACCAACTTTAACATCTGACGTGTACTCCACTTTAACAAGGGTCAAGTCTGCTCGGTGCTCAAGCAAACATGACGCGTGAGTGGATCCAAGAATTATAGGATGAGTGTTCGGAGTTACAAACATGTTATTCAATGTAAAACATAAAGGTTCACAATATATAAAAAAACAAAGTACAAATTGTTCTTATTACAAACAACATCTCAAATAATTTAGAGAAATTACAAAATAATTTAGAAAATTACAATCTAACTTGACATTCCTTCATGGCTTGGAATCGAGATATGATGTCATCATCCTTAACTTGCACAAAAATTCTCGCTCAAGAAATGTAACCAAGCAATGATTCAAGTATTGTTCCCCCGTCATATTCCTTAGCGTCATATTCCTTAGCTTATTCTTCACCTAATTCATTGAAGAGGATACCCTCTCAACACTAGTAGTTGCTACCAGGAGAATCAACACCAAGTTGATAAGCTTGTAATTTTTTTTATAACAGAGGTTCTTCTTTGTTTGGACCGGAAAGCTCAGCAAAATTTCTCACTTCTTTTAACCTTTCATCTCTACAAATATCAGCAATGATGTGTGTACATTGAAATGGAACATGCATCAATTCTGTGCTTGAGAAATACTTAGGATAAAACTGAGAAAGCATAACCAAGTTGTTCATCCATCATCCTCCCTCAAATAAATCATATGTGTACCCAAATATGGTTACCAACAAGTGTGCCATAAAAACAAATTCAAATAACTCAAATGATGTCAACGTAATTTGAGCTTGTATAGCCTTTGTGCTTGAAGTGTGGTCTTCTCCAATCTTTATAAGGACTCGTCACATTAAAGGATATAAAGAGATGACATGCATAACCATTTTATAGTGGGAACTTCAAGGGGTATCACCCAACCTTCTCTTAATGCAAATCCCGACCAGTTTCAATGTCACCCAATTCTAATGCTTCTACAATTCAATTAGCTTGGGCTACTTGAAGCATTTGTATTTTTTTACAAGACATCCTAAGAATACTACACAAATATGAAAGTTGTTGAAAAAACCAAACACAATCACCATTATTCTTAGCAACAATAATAAGAGTTAATTGGAGTTGATGGGCAAATCAATGAATATAATAAGCAACAAGAGACGTGACGAGGATTAAAACCTCTATTTATTATTTAGAATATAAAAGATCATACGTCTTCATGGTCGTAACCCCTAAGGCTAACGACCTCACTGGTCGTAAGAATTCTAGAGGTTACATAATACCCAACCTGGTCGGACAAGGTTCCAAACGTAGTCTCCGACGAGTCAAATGCTCACAAGGTTTTGAACTGGTGTCTGGATCTAAGTCCAGGCATATGCTTTACCGTGTGACGAATGGAATATGTGCTGTATATTCCATACCACGCGACGCTACGACAATGGAATACGGTTAAATGACTCATTGATATATAACCGCACAACAGTTGATACATTGTCAACTGACGCCTCTCTCCGACCAGACGCACCGCTTCTCAACAGATGCCTCTCCAAGGGACAACTGTCAACGTTTCTGTTGGACCGAAAAAGGCGACTAGAGGGGGGTGGTGAATAGGAGCACGCTCACTTTTTCACAAATAATGGATTCAATAAAACTTTACTCCAGTATCTATAGAAGCTATGAAGATCAGTATATCAATACAGCGGAAGACCAATATTGAATCTAATTTAAACCCCTAAGCAATAAGATAAAATCAACAAAGATTAAAGCAAACCAATGCACTACCGGTCATACGGCTGGCTCAAGGGCGGTCGGACCGATTTCTGCCGATCGATTCAGGCTACGCATCGGCCACCGGCTTGAAGAACAGAACAGATCAGCCCCGATGACGAAGATGAAAATAGATGAAACTTTTGATCTACTAATCGAAACTTGATTAAGCTTGGCACACCTTCTCTATGATAACAGAGACCTATTCTAATCGAAGATTATGATAATTCTTGGAAAAATAGCGATCCTTTTTGATTTTATTGAAGATGGGTTCAAAACTGGGTCAAAACGAAAACTTGATCCAAGATCTTGCTTGTGGGTGAATGATGATCAAGATGATCCTAGATGGGTTACCACACGTCACAGCAAGCTAGATCACGTGAAGAATTCAATCAAAAACTCATGGATCAAAGAAATACCCAAAATCATCAAATAGAAAGAAAGAACGCAATGAGACAAAACCTTTATCAAACTTTTCTTTGATTGATTGATATGATCTGGGCTTACAGCCACTCCATCAATGGAGGATAATGCTCAATCCAAGAGCACGAAAATCACATCAAACTCCCAAGAACCCTAGCGTCCACAAAAGCTCTCCCTAAGAAAATTAGGGTTTACAAAAATTACAAAAGAGACGAAGAAGGTGCAGCCTCATCCCTCCCCTATTTATAATGAAGGCATAGACCTTCTAGAAGTTTAACTCTATTGGGCTCCCGTTAAGGCCCAAAACAAACGGGACACTTACGCACGTATTTTAATACCCCGTCTTTACCGCCCCTTGACCTAACTAGCTACACCTTACGCCATCTTGCGCCTCGAATTAGCTAATAGGTCACCCTTGTCCATCTTGCACCACGCTTGAGTACATTGACCTCACCCGGCATCGTCGATCGTTCTGAACCTCGGCTCTCCAAGCACGGTCACGATCATCCTCGCTGATTGTAAATCGTTGACCACCAAGCAACTTTGCACAACAATAGACAAGTAAATCGAATTTGGGAACAAGTTCTTCACAACTTGACCCATGTTAGTCAAAATATGCATCATGCAACATATATGCCCCAAACTCATGACTTTGACCTAACAACAGAATATCGCCGCCACGACGGGCGATTTAACCAAGTGAAATCCGTCGGACCGCCAAGAATGACTTAGCCGATTTTCAACATCCGAAATTTCAAACTAATAGAACTTTTGACTGGAGACTCCAAAAATTATGGAACCAAGTGCAATAGAATCCACTCTTTTGCCTACAACCTCTATTTTTGGCACAGCTCAATCCAACACTTTCTGACAATGGCCGGTCTAACCGCCCCTTATAAACCTACGGATCGATTTGGGACCGGTCGATCACGACTGCCGGTCGGCCGGTTCGCACTGACAGAACTGAACATGTGCCAAAAACACGTGAAACGACAAACCGTAAACGCCATTGCCAATTGTCACATCATCCTAAGATCTGGAGCATATCCCCATGATATCCACTGTTTCATCAACTACATAAAGGAGGACTGTGGAAGGAGGAAGGAGGACCGAGGAGAATCATCGATTGAAATCACTCTCAGAAGATATCTAGTCGATTAGATTGCAAAGCCATAGCAAGAATTGTGCTCCAGTGTTAGGAGAGTTAGTCTTTGGTCTAGATTACAGATACACTTTGTAATAGCCAGTTCATATCAATAAAGAGCAGCCCTATTCCTTGCCAGGAGATACGTGCCACTTTTCCTCTCTCTTTTTATATACTCATAAGTTCGGTGATTTGATCGTCGACAACTAGCGCCGTCCGTGGGGAAGAAGGCACAATTCTCCTGAAGAAGTTCTTCGCTCGTCAAATCCTCGCTCACCCTCCACAATCGTTCATGCGATTATGGCAGGAACTTGGGACGAGGAGAACTGGTTCGATTTGGATGACTACTCCAATCTCGACATGGAAGCCTGCATTCAGGCCATGCAAGAAGACTGGATGTCATCATCTTCCTCATCTGCCAGTTCGCATGTCGCTAGCAACAACGAGGGCGAGCGGATGGATGGGGATGCACCACCGCGGCAAGTGGAGCTTCCGAGAACAGGCTCTCGACTGTTCGGGCGCCCAAAATCCTCAAGCCCGGTCCTTCCGACCGGCGAAAAAGGTGATGAATCCGCGGCCCAACAATTTGAGAAACCATACATTCTCGACACAATCATGGCTGACATGTACTCACCAACGGCTTCTGGAAATTCCAGGATCCAACCGACATCTGGTAACAGTGTCGATGAAACTCCCACCGGTTATAGGCCGAGTGGAAACGATAAGACTCAGCGTACGATCAGCAACCCGCAGGATCAGGCTGAGTTCACCACGAAGACCTCAGGAGGTGCTCATCTCCGACCGGTCTCTGTCGTGGAAGTCTCTGGTAGAAGCACTGAGCAGCTCTCTACTAATTACAGTGGAAGTTCTCCGGAGGACCGCTGCTGGAAGCACGAAGTCAACGCGATCGGAAATTCTGATCGCAATGCCGTGTACGGTTCTGCACACACTGCCTCGCCACCATGTACTAATGGAAATGGCACGGGCAATCAAACACGAGTTACCAGGCGGCAGGCGATGGACGTCCATCGTTAATACACTATTCGCCCCACCAATGGTGATAGATCGGAGGGACCGGGAGCGGGGTCAAGAGAAGGTTGGATCTCTGACGCCAACAACCTCGATGAATCCTCCGAGACCTTGGTGGCGGTACAAAACCTACAATGTATTGAGAATATTCTCAATAACACCGACATCGCCCGCGGGATCTCTAGGCTTTGTCCAATTGATGGGACATGTATATGAAATTCTTCAACAAACCATGCAACGTCACAGGCGCACGGAATACAGAGAAAGACACAAAGTCAGACTATGACTTCGTCCCAACGTTCCTCCCTTGGCAGAGGGCAGCACATGTATGTTGGGAATCGATCAGTACCAAGACCTCCTCGACGATTTCGACAAACGAGTCATGAAGGAAGGAGGTTTTTTCATACCACCTCGACTTCCCCTCGTCAAGAGGATTATTCGCTTGGCCCCGATGATCTGCGACATCGTCTAGGCCGAGCAGGTGATTAAGGGCGTCATCTTGACACCCATGATCAGATCGGGGCAATGGAGCCCCGTTTTTCTAATCTAAGAAACTTGTCTCCGACCGATCACAATCTGGCACCTTTTCAAAGAAGGCACCATGAGTCAGTCACGGGCTATCGAGCTTTCTCCGCACTGCTCCAGGCCGTGCGTTGGCTTAATAGGTTCCGACCGACCAACATGGATAGGTTCAATGGGTCCCAGAACCCGTTGGAATTTCTCCAGATTTACACCACCGCCATCCGAGCTGCGGGTGGTGATGAAAACATAATGGCCAACTACTTACCTATGGTACTGGAGGGATCTGCCCAGTCATGGTTGCTCAACCAGCCGGTCGGATCAATCTACACTTTGGAACAACTCTACGAACTTTTGATCGTAAATTTCCAGGGTATGTACGACCGCCCTGGAAAGGAGGATGACCTCCATCGGATCCGATAAAATCCAAAAGAGACTCTTCGTTAGTATATCAAGAGGTTTAGTCAGGTTCGAAACTCAATTCCAGAGGTTGCAGAGTCTTCGGTAATTCAAGCTTTCAAGGCAGGTTTGAGGAATCGACGATTTATGGAGGATATTGCCATGAACCCTCCACGAACAACCGCCGAGGTTTTTGACATGGCTGATAGGTACACAGCCGCTAGTAAAGCGGTTGAATGGAGTGAAGCCATAGATCAAAAAGATAAAACACCTCGACCTGGCTCAGAGAAGTCAGAAAAGAAGCTTAAAAAATTTCTCAAGAAGAAGAAGCACCGCAAAACGGACGGTAATGAAGTCCTAACGGTCCCAGATAAGTTTACCAAAGGTAAGAAAGACTATACCGGTCGAGGCAAGGCGAAATATCCGACCGATGGGTTCGAGAAGAATAAGTGGTGCCCACTTCATCAACAAAGAGGGCATGATTTACGCATCTGTCGTGCTTGGCAAAAGAAGTTGGAGGATTACTATGCAGGTAAAGGCCCTCTTCCCTCAATACAGGAATTAGGGGAAGCAAGCTCCAATAGATACAAGGATGGCGACGAAGAGATGGAGTACCAAGAACCTCAACATACGGTCAGCATGATCTTTGGGGGATCTTCGTTGTACGACTCACAGCGTCATCTGAAGGCCATGGAGCGGGTGGTCGATTACGATAATCTCATTCGCCAAAGAAGATCGCCTGCTTCATCAACTCGACCGGGTAGGTTTTCTATTATAGTTGAACCTACTATTAATAATTGCAAGGTTAATCGAGTTTTGATAGACGGTGGTAGCTCTTTGAATATTTTATTTTCGGGAGCATTGGAAGATATGCAGATTCCTAGGTCCAAGGTGAAACCGGTAAAATATGCCTTCCATGGCATAGTCTCCGGTTTTACCGCCAAACCAATAGGACAAGTGTCCTTACTGGTTACGTTCGGAAGCCCTGACAACTTTCGAACAGAAAAAGTTTCGTTTGACGTGGTTGATTTTGCAACCGCATATAACGGCATTCTTGGTCGTCCGGCTTTAGCAAAATTTTTGATATCCACGCAATACAGTTATCAAAGTTTAAAGATGCTAGGACCAAGAGGTGTTATTGTGGTTCGAGGAGATCAGAAAATGGCTTATGCATGCGATCGAAGGTCTTTAGAACTGGTCGATGAACTTCCGATAAGAAACACTGACCCAAATGCAATGCAGGTCAATGCTCCAGACCAAGGGAGACACCCAAGTCGTCCGACCAGACAAGAGAAGTATTTCTCGACAAAGGCGTTCCTCTGGGAAGCGTCAAGTCGGGAGATACTGATGGGTCTATTTCAAAGGTGCTGGTCGGAGAAGGACTCAACCCAAAATAGGAAGAGTCGCTCATCTCCTCCCTCCGAGCAAACCAGGACGTATTCGCTTGGCAGACGTCCAACATGCCCGGAGTCCCCAGGGAGGTGATTGGGCACAGTCTAGCTCTCCATCCTGACAAGAAACCAGTCAATCAGAAGTTAAGGCGCTTTGCGCCTGATCGAAAAGAGGCATTCCAGTTAGAGGTTGAAAAATTCCTCAAGGCATGATTTATTTGTGAAGTCCATCACCCTCAATGGCTCGCCAACCCTGTAATGGTTAGGAAGAATAATGGAAAATGACGAATGTGTATAGACTTCACAGATCTGAATAAAGCTTGTCCGAAGGATAACTTTCCTCTTCCCCGCATTGATCAACTTGTAGATTCCACCTCTGGGTGTGAATTGTTAAGTTTTTTGGATGCATATTCAGGGTACCACCAGATTAACATGAGTAAAGAAGATGAAGAGAAAACTTCCTTCATCACTCCATATGGCACTTACTGTTATGTTAAGATGCCTTTTGGTCTCCTTACGTAAGCGAAGTCTTACATGGACCAAAGTAAAGATACCCACAGGTATAAAAGTTGCTCTATGGTCTCCTTATGGCTTCAAGGAAATTAAGACATTACTTTCAAGCCCACGAAGTGGTTGTACCCACCAGGTATCCCTTTGGTCAAGTCCTTGGAAACAAGGAATCATTAGAGCGAATAGAAAAATGAGCGGTTGAACTAGGGACGTTCGATCTTCATTTCATCTCACGAACATCAATAAAGTCTCATGCAATAGCAGAATTCATTGCCGAATGGACAAACCCTGAACTCAAGCAGGAACCAGAGTACGAGCACCACGATGAGTGGACGATGTACTTTGCGGTTCTTTGATGCTTAAAGGATCGAGGGCTGGAGTCGTCTTGATATCTCCTACTGGCGAACACATTAAGTGCGCCATCCAGTTTAACTTTTCCGCTACAAATAATGTGGCGGAATATGAAGGTTTACTGGCGGGACTTCGAGCAGTTCATTCGCTCGGGATTCGCAAATTGCTAGTGAAAGACGATTCTCAACTAGTAGCGAATCAAGTAGGGAAAGAGTATCAATGATCGAGTACCAAGATGTCAAAGTACGGAAACTCGAAAAGCATTTCTTCGGTTTCCAGATCCAATACATTCCTAGGAAGGAAAACTTTCTAGCAGACCAGTTGGCACGGATGGCCTCCACGAGGTCTGCCGTCCCGCCCAGAGTTTTTCTCGAGCAGCTCGATTCACCCTCGGTGATCGAGCATTCCGAGAACATCAATGATAAACATCAGGTCATGCCTATTGATTCTGGTAACATATATGTTCCAAAGATCGGTGACGATCAGGGTAGAGATTGGATGACATCGATCTACAATTATCTTCAGCATGACCTAATTCCAGAAGATGATGTAGAGGCCGATCGCATAGCACGAAAAGCCAAATCATACACTCTAATTGAACATACCTTGTACAAACGAAGATCTCATGGAGTGTTGATGAGATGCATATCTCGCTCGGATAGCATTAAGTTGCTAACCAAAATTCATAGAGGAGTCTGTGGAGCACATCATTCCTCTGTAACATTGGTCGGTAAAGCCTTGAGCAAGGATCTTTGTAATA
Organism: Hsuehochloa calcarea; assembly: GCA_036346395.1. Lineage (NCBI taxonomy): Eukaryota > Viridiplantae > Streptophyta > Magnoliopsida > Poales > Poaceae > Hsuehochloa > Hsuehochloa calcarea. The sequence continues at coordinate 40,788,461 of CM070593.1, forward strand.
ACCGCCCTTAATGATGCAAAAGAGCTCTTGATGAAGTACGTACAACGTAAGTTTCATAGCCGACAAGTACATCAGCCGGCACAAGTTTTGCAAATAATTCCTCTTTCTTGGCCTTTTGCAACCTGGGGACTAGACATTCTGGGATCATTCCCAAGAGCACCCAAGGGTTTCGAATTCTTTTTCGTCATGATTGACACGTTTACAAAATGGATTGAAGACGAGCCAGTTGTTAAAACAACATCTGAGGCTGCTAAGAGATTCTTGACAAAAAATATGATTACGCGATTTGGTGTACCCAGTCGTATAATCACAGACAATGGTACTCAATTTTCGAGCGGCAGTTTCCAGGAATTATATTTGTTGGACCGAAAAGGCGACTAGAGGGTGGGGGTGAATAGGAGCATGCTTACTTTTTCAACCAAGATCAGATTCAATACAAATTTCACTCTAATAGCTATGGAAGCTATGAAGATCAATATACCAGTACAGCGGAAGACTAGTATTGAATCCAATCCAAACCCCGAAGCAAAACAACCCAAATCAACACGGGCTAAAATTCTAAGTGTTGGGCGGTCTGACCTCTGTGTTAATGGCAGTCGGACCGGTTACCTTGGGCGGTCGGACCGGTCACCTTGGGCGGTCTGACCTCCAGTCTGATGAACAGTAAAAACAGCCCAAAACATAAAGTTGTAAATAGACGTAATTTTTGATATACAACTCCAAATTTGATGAAACTTGGAACACACCTTCTCTAGGATGTCAGGAACCTATTTCAATCGAAGATCGTGAAGATCCTTGGAAAAGTTAAGACCTTTTTCCATTTGAGAGGAGGATGGTTCAAAACCGAGTCAAAACAAAAACTAGATCCAAAAACTTGCTCGTGGGTGATTGATGATCCTAGATGTGTTCCCATATGTCACATCAAGCTAGATCACGTGAAGAAATCAATCAAAGACTCACGAATCAAAGAAAGACTCAAAATCATCAAATAGAGAGAAGGAAGGCAAAGAGACACATCTTTGAGCAAACTTTCCTTAGATTGATTTGATAGGGTTTAGGTTTACAGCTACTCCATCAATGGAGGACAAAGCTCAATCCAAGAGCACGAAATCAAATCAAAACTCTCTAGAACCATAACCTCCACTAATCCTCTCCCTAAGCAAAACTAGGGTTTCAACAATAATGAAAGGGTTAAGGGGGTGCAGCCACCTCCCTCCTCTATTTATAGTGGAGGCTTAGACCTTCTGGAAGATTAACTTAAATGAGCTCCCGTTAAGGCCCAACACAAATGGGTCACACACGCACGTATTTTAAAGCGCCGTCTTCAACACCTCTTGACCTAAACTGCTTATCTTTGCGTCGTCTTACGCCGCGGGTTGGCAAAAGGTCACCAAGGTGGTATTTGGTAATATTACAAAAATACCCCTTCTCAGTCCTTCTCCGAAGACCGAGTCCATCTGCGCTGGCACTTCGCCGCTTCCGCCACGTGTAGGTTGATCAGCGGCTCTCTCCATGTCGGCAAGTCTCTCCCATCCGGCTCCCACGAAACCACCATGGCACTTACACGACTCTGCGCCGCTTGATCAAACCCGATCACCGAAGCTGCTCGTTCGGTCCTCTTTGTCCATTCTGCACCATACTTGAGTTCATTGACCTCACCTGGTATTGTTGATCGTTCTGGACCTCAGCTCTCCAAGCCTAGTCCCGATCATCCTCGTCGTTGACTACCAAGCAACCTGCACAACAATAGACAAGCAAATCAAATCCGGGAACAAGTTCTTCATAACTTGACCCACGTTAGTCAAAACATGCATCATGCAACACATATACAGTGAAACTCATGACTTTGACCTTACAACCGAATATCGCCGCCACAACGGGCGACGATCAAGTGACAACCGGTCAGACCACCCCTCGGGGCGGTCGATCGCCCGCTCCGCCGGTCGACCGCCACCGGCCAAGCGGTCGAGCGCGGATAGGACTTAGCCAAAATTTGGCCCTCAAATCCCAGACCTACCGAATTTTATATCACGAATAACTTTGATTGGAGACTCCAAAATCATGAGACCAAGTGCAATAGACTCCCTCTCTTGCTGCGCACTCTATTTCAGCCCACTAAAAATATCACCTCTGATAACTTGTCGGTCCGACTGCCCCCTATTGGCCGGTCAGACCGGCCATGAATCGGTCGATCGATCACTTCGGCGGTCGGACCTATTACGCCTTTGATGTAATTGTTTCTTTGCCAAAAACTCATGAAACGACAAATCGTTAACGTCATTGCCAATTGTCACATCATCCTAAGATCTTGAGTATATCCCCATGATATCCACAATCTCCCCCTTGATGAACACATTGGCAATAATCCAGAAAATGTAATTTGAAAGTTTGAAAAGTAAAATACTTTCATTTTCACACAAAGGCACAACTTGGTCCATAAGCAAGAGAAAGCAATGGAAATGATCAAGTTGGCATCAGAATAGCATAGGCATGTGAGATAAGGCAAAAGAAAGCATAAAAACTTTGATTTCCAGAAAAAGAGTCAAAAATCTCACTTAAGGTCCATATGAAAGAGCAATTATTCAATTGACCTTTGATCATTGTGAGGAGTGATAAATGAAATTCAAGTTCAGAAAAGTCAATAAGACAATAAGAGTGCAATTCAAAAGCTCCCACTCACTATGATCATCAGATTTCAGAAAATTTTAAATTCTCCAACTTTCTCCCCCTTTGTATAACAATGAGATATCTTCTCCACCAACATTGAAATAACTTCTCCCCCTTTGACAATAGAGTCATCAAGGAATCACGCCTTCCTCTCATCCAGAGATAACAAATGCAGAATGAAGAAAGAAGCAAAAGAAGAAGTATGCATGAAGTGCAATGGAGTGACTTAATATTAATATTTATCAATTTTTTGATTACAAGAAGCTTTGGAGTTTACCCAAAAGAACAAGCTAGTATTTCTAATATTGCACAAACAACATATCAAGCCTAACCATGGTAGCAAGATCATGATTAGACATATATATCGAAGCTAAGCACGAAGGCTCAGAAAATAAAGCAATAGATTTGATCAATTTAAGTAAAGGTTCAAATTCAGCAAGTTCATCAACAGAGATCATAAAATGAAACTGGCCATGTCAAAATGTCAAAGTGAGATAAAAAATCTAACAAATACCACATTAAGAGTCAATCAGGTCCTGTATTGAATCATTATGCTCAAATTTCTCAAAAGCACATTTGTCAACAGTTTTCTCATATGCACTGAATATTGAAGTTGACTAATGATCTAACTTAGTGACAAGATCCTGGACTAGGAGCCATCCACAAACTCATCCTAAGCTTCGACCAGAAGTTGATTAAATGTATATCTTAGTAAAGAAGATACTGGACTAGGAGTCATCCACAAACTCTTTCTAAGCTTCTACCAGGGCGACAAATCTTGAGGTTTATGTCATTTCTGATAAGCAGTCCCCATGAGATCGTCTGGATCATCAAACTATCTCCAAGTTCATATCTTTGACAAGCAGTCTCGTAAGAGTAGTTTGGCACATTTTAAGCATAAGACAATCTTGATTTTTCATTTTTCACAGGAGCAGTTTTAGAATCTCAAGAACACAAAAAAGCTCAAGTAATGGTCAATTTTAGATTCAAGAGCTAACAAAACAATTCTGATAGGGCCAATGTCACAAAAGGAGCACTAATTGCGCAACAAGCTAAAACATCCACAAATTGTAATTTTTAGTTCGAGTTGTTTTAGAGTTCTAGCTCATACAGCAAAGACTTATCTGTATATGTGAAAACATGATAATTCTAGCAAGTCAAAGAACTAGACATGGCATTGAGCAAGAATTGAAATACTAAAACTCCAAAGGGTAATAGGCAAAGCTTAATCAATTTTAAAAGATAAGCAGAAAATCTTATATTACAATGCATCTTTTTGGATTTTTCATATCACTTGTTGTATTTTTCATATGAATGTAATATGATACAATGAGATGCAATAAAAAAAGCCTAAAAACCTAAAAAGTTCAAAAAGATCAATAAGTTCAGAAAAAGAACAATAAAAGATCAAAAGAACAAAAGAACAAGGTAAGATTAGAAAAGATCGAACTCCGCCTCAAACCAACCCATAGGGATAAATTACCCCTAACTCGCTTCTCAAGGTGGTAAACCTAGTTGGGTCTAAAGGCTTGGTAAGGATATCAGCCAGTTGAGCCTCGGATTCCACGAAGTGCAACACAATATCACCCTTCTCGATATGGTCTCTTAGGAAGTGATAGCGAATGTCTATGTGCTTGGTTCTAGAGTGTTGCACAGGGTTCTTAGCAATGTTAATAGCAGAAGTGTTATCACAGAAAAGAGGAACACTAGCAAAATTTAACTGAAGGACCGAAATGGCAACAGAGGGGGGGGGGTGAATGGTGCAATAAAAATTAAGAACTCCCCTTTACTGTATTTAAAGCAAATCTACAAAGCCCTCTGGAACTCTTAAGAAGAGTGAAGCAAAATCGAGAATCAAAATAAACTTGATCGTTTCAGCGTAAATCGGAAGGTCCGATTGTACGTGATGAGTTCCGCACTCCGTGAGTTCCGGATCATGCGGAAGTTCCGCTGCGATAAGTCGTAGTGGACAATCGGAAGTTCGATTGTCTGACCAAAACGATCTTCGAGTTTTTCCTAAAATCCAAAGTGCTAAATCTTGAATGCTCTTCTCTGGTCAAGTTTCACAGGACATCATCCTAAGCAACATCTTGACCTCATGGAGAAGAATCGCAAACAAAGATTTTAACAAACAAGCCAAAATCGGATTTCTTGAAGAAGGGGCAAGAAAGACCAAAATTCAAGATAGACACGATTCTCTGATTCCTAGTTCATGAAACTTTGAGGATACATTAGCAATATCAAAACGAATCTAGATGTCAAGTTTCATGCTATTTCATAAGACGAATCAAAAGATATGCAAAACCCTAGATATTTAACATGAGAAGCAGAGAGAAAGAAGAGGACATAAACAAGTAATCAAAACTCGAGTTTCATTGATAGATATCAAATGTTTACAGATGGAAACACCGAGGAAAGATTACATAAGATTTGAGATCATACTCTCCTCTCAACAAGCTCTCAAAAGCAAAACAAATCTTTTCTAGAGCTAACCCTAATTTTCTCTCAAAAGTCTAACCCTAACTCCGTGGTTCTCCCTATTTATAGCCTCGCTAATGGGCCTCCAACCCATTAAGCCCGCTACACCCAACGGAACCGCCTCCACTTTTGCGCTTTGCGAAAAGACCCTTCGCGCCTTGCGCACCTTTCCGAAGCCTCCGTACACCTTGTTGTGCACGACTGCAACCGCTTCAAGATTCACGCCGTCTTGACACATCCCGACCGCTCGACCTCAACGCCTCTGCGCCTAGTCCGGTACACGTATCTCGCCACGACTCCATCTTGATGCCTGCGATCAACACAGACATAAAACACATCACATAGCATTGCACAATATCATAGCATCAATATTTGTATAAGACTCAAACTCATACAAAATCAAAATCACAATTTAACCTTCTCTCGCACGATTACGACACAATCGGAAGTTCGACTTACCACAATGAAGTTCGATTTCCTATTATCCGCACTTGTCGAATTATCGGAAGTTCCGTGCTTACCATCTGCGAACTTCCGATCTTCTAACATCCCACGCCTAAAAATTCTATTCGATTTTCGTCTCAGAGGAATCTCAATACAGTATTATCGGACACTCCGCTACCCCATGTGCGGAAGTTCGATTCTCTTCACCAAACCAAAACCTGTAAATCGGAAGTTCCTTTTTCCAACACCGTAGTTCGATTAATCGGAACTTCCGCTCCATACAGTGGTAGTTCCGATTTCCTGACTTCACCCGTAAAGCACCCAAAGCGAAAACCTCAACTCTCAATCTAATCAACACACTTGTCAAATACTCATCACTCAGAGTGGAGGACCTCTCACATGGTCTCTCATTAACCCATAGTCCTTAAGAGTGGATACCATCCATAAAATCTGACTACAACAACTAGTAGTAGCTACATATTCAGCTTCAGAAGTAGATTGTGCAACAGATGACTGCTTCCTAGAAGACCAAGAAACAAGAGAAGTGCCTAGGAAGTGACAAGTGCCCGAGGTACTCTTCCTATCAAGCCGACAGCCTGCAAAATCAGAATCAGAAAACCCCCGAATGGACAAGGATGAAGAACATGAATACCAAATGCCATACTAGAGGTAGAGTGTAAATACACGAATATGCGCTAACGACTTGGCGATGGAAACTCTGAGACGCTGAAACCTCACAGTGCAGAGGCGCATCGTGAAGTGGATATCCGGTCTTAAGGCTGTCAGGTATAGGAGGGAGCTGATCATGCTGCGGTACTCGCGTTGATCCACGGCTTCTCTTTCATCATCTGGATCCAAAGCAGTCGAAGTCACCATGGGAGTGGCGATCAGCTTGCAGTCACCCATGTCGAAGCGTTTGAGCAGATCCTTAGTATACTTCGTCTGATGGATGAAGATCCCTTCCTTACATTGCTTGATTTGAAGCCCCAGAAAGTAATTGAGCTCTCCCATCATGCTCATCTCAAATTCCCTTTTTAACCAGCGGACAAAGAAGTTTTTCAACTTCCAAGGCAATTCCTCAACTTTTAAAATGAATACAGACCACCTCGGGTACCACGATATTTAATGAGGGGTCTGCCCGATACGACTTCATCGGGAGAAAGCGTCTATGCGACCAATTCATTTAAAGTTCAGGGGCTAGCTGACGAGGATTAAAACCTCTATTTATTATTTAGAATATAAAAGACTATACGTCTTCATAGTCGTAACCCCTAAGACTAACGACCTCACTGGTCGTAAGAATTCTAGAGGTTACATAATACCCAATTTGGTCGGACAAGGTTCCAAACCTAGTCTCCGACCAGTCAAATGCTCACATTATTTTTGTCAGACCGAAAAGGCGACTAGAGGGGGGGGGGGTTGAATAGGAGCATGCTCACTTTTTCACAAATATTTGATTCAATAAGATTTTACTCCAGTAGCTATAGAAGCTATGAAGATCAATATACTAGTACAGCGGAAGACTAGTATTGAATCCAATTTAACCCCCTAAGCAAAACAACTAAAATCAACACAAGCTAAAGAAAACGGTCTTTGGGCGGTCCAGTGACCCTTGGCCGATCGACCAGGTGGCCCTGGCGATCAGCTAGAAGCTTGAAGAGCAGATCAAAACAGCCCGACGAGTGAACTTGCAAATAGATGTAACTTTTGATCTACAACTCCAAACTCGATAAAACTTGGAACACACCTTCTATATGATGTTAGGAACCTATTCCAATATAAAATTGTGGAAATTGTTGAAAGAATTACGATCCTTTTCCGTTTGAGAGGAGGGTGGTTCAAAACCGAGTCAAAATAAAAAGTAGATCCAAAAACTTGCTCGTGGGTGATTGATGATCAAGATGATCCTAGATATATTCCCACATATCATAGCAAGCTAGATCACATAAAGAAATCAATCAAAAACTCACGGATCAAAGGAAGACTCAAATCATCTAAAAGAGAGAAGGAAAACAATGAGACAAAACATTGATCAAACTTTCCTTGGATTGATTTGATATACTTTGGGATTACAACCACTCCATCAATGGAGGACAAAGCTCAATCTATGAGTATGAAATCAAATCAAAACTCTCTAGAACCCTAACCTCCACATCTACTCTCCCTAAGCAAAATTAGGATTTCAAAACAACAAAAGAGACGAGCAAGCGGGGGCAGCCACCACCCTCCCCTATTTATAGTGGAGGCTTAGACCTTCTAAAAGTTTGACTCAATTGGGCTCTCGTTAAGGCCCAAAACAAATGGATCATACACGCACGCATTTTAATGCACCGTCTTTATCGCCTCTTGACCTAAACAGCTTCACCTTGCGTCATCTTGCACCACAGGTTGGCTAATAGGGCACCCTTGTCCATCTTGCACCACGCTTGAGTTCATTGACCTCACCCGGTATCGTCGATCATTCTGGACCTCAGCTCTCTAAGCCTAGTCCCGATCATCCTCACCGTTGACCGTCGTTGACTACCAAGCAACCTGCACAACAATAGACAAGTAAACCGAATCCGGGAACAAGTTCTTCACAACTTGACACATGTTAGTCAAAACATGCATCATGCAATACATATGTACTGAAACTCATGACTTTGACCTAACAACCGAACATTGCCGCCTACTGGAATTTTCAAACGAATAGAACTTTTGACTGGAGACTCAAAAAATTATGAGACCAAGTGCAACAGAATCCCCTCTCTTACCTACATCCTCTATTTTTGGCCCAGCTTAAAATACCACTTTCTGAAATTACCAGTCCGGCCACCACTAAGGTACGGTCGATCGCCATGGCCGGTCCGGTGCGGAGGTGGCGGTCAGACCGCCAATGGCCTCGACAAATACGATTCTTTACCGAAAACTCGTGAAATGACAAACCTTTAACGCTATTGCCAATTGTCACGTCATCCTAAAACCTGGAGCATATCCCCATGATATCCACAGTTTTGAACTGGTTTCTTGATCTAAGTCCAGGCATATACTTTACCGTGTGACGAATGGAACATGTGCTGTATATTCCATACCACGTGACGCTACGACACTGGAATAAGGTTAAATGACTTATTGACATATAATCGCACAACAGTTGATATATTGTCAACTCACGCCTCTCTCAGACCAGACGCGCCGCTTCTCAATAGACGTCTCTCCAAGGGACAACTGCCAACGTTTTATCAACTACATAAGGAGGATCGTGGTAGGAGGAGGGAGGACTGAAGAGAATCATCGATTGGAATCACTCTCAGAAGATAGCTAGTCGATTAGATTGCAAAGCCATAGCAAGCATTGTGCTCCAGTGTTAGGAGAGTTAGTCTTTGGTCTAGATTACATATACAATTTGTAATAGCCAGTTCATATTAATAAAGAGCAGCCCCATTCCTTGCCAGGAGATACGTGCCACTTTTCCTCTCTCTTTTTATATACTCATAAGTTCGGTGATTTGATCGTCGACAAGATGCATCCATATTTGGTTTCTTTATACCATTAACTTGACCCTTCATATTACTAGCTCCATCATATCCCTGTCCACGAACCCTAGACAAGCTCAATGAATGATCTATAAGCAAAGACTCAACTGTTGTTTTAAGTGTCAAAACAGTAGTGTTTTCAACATGGACAACACCGAGAAACCTCTCAACTATCATTCCTTTTTTATCAACATAACACAAGCAAAGAGCCAATTGTTCCCGTGGGTACACATCACTATATTCATAAGCAAGTATTGCAAAATAATCATTACCTAGGTCTTCCATGGTAAGCCTAGTGGTTTTTTTGGCACAACAGTTGATGAGCTCTTTCTATATGTAGGGGCAGTCATTCGATTGTTCCCTGGGGCACTCTTTAGAACTACCATGCTAAATTCATCATTTTTTTTTCTGCTAGCCAAATTAAAAGTTTAAGGAAATTTCCTTTATTATGTAATTATTCACTTTCATCATGTCCACGACAAGCCAACCGTTAACACAAAAGAAACCTCAAACACTTAAGTGAATAGGTCAACCGGGTTTTATACAAAACCTTCTCTTGTTTGGTATTGGAAGCAGAAGACTATTACTACCACCAACATGTTTCTCAAACCTATTTTTTTAGTTCCAATTTCTAAACTCTCCATTCACAAAGCTATCTCCACCAACATAATTAGTTTTGTCCCTGAACAAATAACAAACAAAGCAGAAAGCTGCATCTCGTTCCACACTATACTCAAACCAATTATAAGCATTGCACCAACTAGCTACGAATCGACGCATACCTCCAACATTTCTTCTTGGAACATCATGTTCCCGTGGTTGACATGGCCCTAATGCAATGTATCCCTTCTGACTGCATCTTGTTCATTGACATCATACAGTGTGATTGGAATCCACTTTCTGTGATCATGGGAAAGCAAATCAATATCATAAATTGATTCATCATCTCCATCACCATCTTCTTCGTCGTCATCTATAATTGGGGACAATGGGGGGAGTACTATGTCATGTTCTATGCTTGGTTGCGTTGGTTCTGGGCTTAGGACTTCGTCTCGGATATCACTCTTATTTTGTGCTTGAAACTGAATGGAAGGAGAAGTGCTCCAAACTTTGCTTTCAACAATTATCGGTTTTGGTGTCGATGTAAAAGCTATCTTCTGCCTCTTTCCAACTCTATCCCACAAGGATTTCAAATCTACATGCTCCCTCTTCATTTTTGAATGCTCGAATGATATTCTCTTTTATCTAACAATTGAAGCTACACCACTATCCAAATGAGTAGTAGCAGTACATGGATGATGTGATAACATTTAAAAGATCACCGACACAATGTAATCAAACATAAACAAATGCAAGTGATCGATGAATTGACCGTATCACTATCTGACTATCTGAGTGATTTAAACTTTCAAATTATCAGAACTATTTGTCATGTTAGATCAACAAATTTGCAAAAAAAAAGTACATTATATTTTCATGCCTTAGTTTTGCATGCTTGATCTAATTCCACGAGCCAATGCACATCCATTGACCTCTTTTGCAATACACGTACGTACAAGCTATGAAGCTAACAAGTAATAATCAGTGTCAATCTGATTCCATAAGCCAATGCACATCCACTAATCAGAACTAAGGATCCAATCAGTACTAATCTTCCATACATTATTACATTGTATACATACAAACTAACAAGCACAACACACATCCAATTTTGCAGTAAGAACTAAGGACTAAGGAGCCAATCAGCTGAGGAACCATTCGTGGTTTCGTTGTCCTCCAATTCCATGAGCGGCAAATCCAATCCTCAGACCTCAAATGATCACATGCAGTCAAGCACCCCACCACAATTCCACAAAAGCAAAGTTGGGGAAAGTTGACGAGAGGTGTGGGGCACTCACTCGTCCTCAAACATGAGAAGGCGATGGACGATGTCCATCCTCGCTTCAGCGTCGACGGTGCCGGCCTTCCCCATCACGATGGTGGCGGCGGTGAAGGAGGAGCGACCGCGGGAGACGAGCACCGCCGACCTGGGGAGCTGGCGTGAGGCGGAGGAGGAGACCGCGAGACGTGACGAGGTACGCCCGAGGGCGAGGGATGCCAAGGTGGATGAGAGGAGGGTGAGGGAGCGCGCCCCTGCCATGGGAGAAGGCGAGAAGCTCACATGCGCAGCGCGCGACGACCGGACTTGGGGGCCGACTTGCTCAATGCTACACTGTTGGCAAGTGGCAATGCACACAAATCTCACACCAAGAGGCAAGAAACTAGCAAAGCTCACCTTGACCTCACCGCGTGTCGCCGCCGCTCCTTGCGCATGTGCCGGTGGCTGCTCCTGCTCAGGCTCGGCCTCGGCGTTGCCACTGGCGCCGCCGTGTGCTGTAGGGCTTCCCTCCCCTTGTCGTGCACCCTCCATCCCCGGCTCTGGCTCGACGCTCACCCCTGCCCCACCGCTCGCCACCGCAAAGCGAGAAAGGGGAGGAAAGGGTTAGGATTAGCTGATGCTCGATCTCAGCCGCGTGAGGCGTGGGGAGTGGGGGCGAGGTTGGGCACGCGCTTGGGCTGCCGAGTGTTGGCTACGACTGCGACGCTTGGAGTTGGGCCGTGGTGGGTTGGTGGCGTGGGGCGGCTTGACCTAGTGGGCCGCGCGGATGGATAGAGCTCGAGAGTGTGTGGTGGGCGGAATCGGGATGCACAATTAAAATATGTATTTTAAGTATGCTTACCTGTATATATACCTAATAAATACTGAGTTTGTTTTCAAAAAAAATTAGGTGTACATTTGTACACCATGTCCCTATACTTATACTTGATCCGCCCCTGGTGGATATGACAATCCCTACAAAAACAAACTTGTATGATTCTATATACAAATCGAAGCATAGGTCAATAAAAGCGATGGAAAGGCTTTTTTTAGAACTCATGCTTCAAATATCTTGGCAAAATCACTGAACATCAACCAAATCATCTCACTCAGAACTCAACGTCCGTTTGGAGGCAAGAATAATAATAAAATATATATGCAGGAACAGAACAAGCACAGTGATAAATGTGGCATGTCAAGTTGAATCCTTAGTAATTCTTGAAAGCAGGAATTGCTCAAATAAGTTGTTTGAATGGTTCACAGGATAATGTACATGATTTTGTAGGGAGATAGACACAAAGGGAAATTTCCATGAGGTCCAACATCATGTTAGATTTTCTCCAAAATTCATATGAATCAGTCGTTCCATAGGAATTTTACAGACTCGTTCCTTTGTTCTAAATAGGCATCTAGGAAAAAAATCCATTTCGAATAATGTAAAATTCCTCTATTTTTCGTTTGTTCTAAATGGGCCCTCAAATTAAAGGGGCAATTCAGAGCAGGCTGTCCACAGAGAGAGAGAGAGAGAGAGAGACCACGCGATACGAAACGGGCGAGCCAAACCAGAACCAGATTAAAGCAAAGCAAAACCCTCCGCCCTCGCTCCGCCCTCGCTCCCTCTCAGCCTCTCTCCCGCCGCCGCCGCACGAGCAGGGGCATGACCATGGCACGCATCGTATCGCGCGCCCTCCCGTTCGCCTCGTGCTCGCCACTCCGGCTCCCTCGGGCCCTCCGCGGCGCGGCGGCATCCACGGCCTCGCTGCTTTCCTGGCGCGGGTTCACGCCCACGCCCGAGCCCTCGCGCTCGGCGCCGGCACCGGCGCCGGCGCCGGCGCTGCCTCCGTCCGCGGGACTCCTCTCCGGTATCCGCGGCTTCCGAAGGGGGCGGCGCGGGCAGGCGGCGGCGAGGCGGGCGCAGCCGCAGGACCCCCCGCCCCCGCCCCCGCCCAAGGAGAGCGAGATCGAGCTCTACGCCCGCATCGGCGTCGAGGAGGACATGCCCGACGACCCCGAAGTGCTGGTACACACCTCACTTCATCAAACTTCTCTTTTTGTTACCTAGCTATTGTTATAGAAAGTGTCATCGGAAATGCTGATCAAAATGTTCGCAGTCATTGAATTCGACTCAGGATTAGCTGGATGGTGCTTGCCAAGCGTTATTCTGATATTGCTAAACAATGTAGAAAGTATGGACTGTTAGCCTTGCTGTGGTCTCATTCACGGTGATTGGCATATTAGAAACCGTCCATTGTAGTTTCGAACTGGTTATGTTAGCCATTTGCCAAAAGGGAGTACGTACTTCAGGTAACTGAGCATATGTGTGTGCCAGGTAGCTGAGCATGTCTTAGTAGAGCTCTCTTTGACCAAGAGGTAAACTTGCGTGGGAAATGCAGTTAGCTAAGTAGTAGGTAGATATACAGTAATGCATCATTTTGGATTTGCTTTTGGTAATTGGTACCTGGTTGGCTGGTTATGTCTTGGTTACTGGAGTTCATTCATCTAGGTACATTTATATACTACTGTTTTTCTGGGGTTGATTTGGGTATGAGTAGTTTATTTCCCTCAGGGTGAACTATAGTTTGGATATCAGGATATGTTTGTCCATAAGCTATCCCTGTGCTAGTCATGTTTGTTAACCTCTGCTTCCGGTAATGTCCATGCAGAACATTGTAGAAATTCTAAAATTAAATGTCCCGATGGTGATGAAGATTGCACTAGATGGACTTCTGGATTCCAACTACAACACACGAGACACTTCAATAAGTGACGTCGGGAAGTATGAAAAGGTTGAGGCTTCTGTAATGCTATGCAATGATAACTTCATCCAGAATCTTAACAAAGAATGGAGAGGCGAGGACTGCACTACTGATATGCTCTCGATGTCACAGTACATTCCGGATCTTGATGTTCCTATTGTAAGAACAAATCCTTTATTTGAATGATGTTCTATTTTGTTACCTTTAGCAATGCCATCTTGTTATCTCCTCTCCCTGAGTATGTTTTCATGCAGCTAATGTTAGGTGATATAGTAATCTCAGTTGAGACAGCTGCAAGGCAAGCTGAGGAGAGAGGTCATACGCTTCTTGATGAAATGCGGATACTTGTGGTATGTCCTTCCTTTTTGTAAACTTGCTTAGTGATTGTCATTCACTTACTTCTTAGGGGTTTGAATTTGTATGTTAACTTTTCCTGGTAGAGTTCCCAACTTCCTTTACTTGAATATTACTGCATCGTCCAACAGATCACATAACTGCCTGTTTCCCAAATCACTTAACCACACGGTATTTTGCATAGATTTCTGCAGATGATACTACACACAATTTGACTGCTTATTCTTCTACTCTGTGTTAGGTTCGTGGTCTATTACGTCTTCTGGGTTTTGATCATCAGACAAGTGATGAGGCTGCAGTGGAATTGGAGAAGGAGGAGCATCTCATTTTAAAAAGTCTAAGGTGGAAAGGGAAAGGTCTTGCTAAGACTGCTCTTGATTTGAGCAAGCCTCAGACAGAAAGATCGGATGGTGTGTCCTTTTGGCGTTTCTGTAGTTGTTCTCCTTGCCATTATCTTTATCTTTAATAAATGCTTATCACACTCATATGATGATATAATCCAGCTCTTGCTGTCTAAGAATGTTTACAGGACAAGTGATAAGTGGTCTAAAGAGAGCTGGCAGCCTAAGATTTTATAGACCAAAATTCAAATATATCTTCTGTGATATGGATGGTATGTCCTTTGTTCTTTGCACATATTTGCACTCGAGATATGTTATAGTTTGGATTTTACCAGTGTTCTTTTGTTTGAACAAGGTACACTGCTCAACAGTAAAAGTGAAGTTACAACAAGGAATGCAGAAGCTCTAAGGGAAGCTAGGTCAAGAGGAGTAAACATTGTTATCGCCACAGGAAAGGTATTACAAGCTCTTCATTTCTGTCTGACTAATGCGTAATCATTCCTAGAACCGGAGTATTATATATTATATTTACGCCATTAGATTGCCTTAGTACATATTAGATAGCCAAGATGCAAGAATTGTTCATCTTGGTGATTGGAAATACTGAGGCCCAGATTGGGTATCTGAAAAAAAATCTGAACCAGAAATATACCAGTAAGGAAGATTTGTATCCCACAAAATCAATCAGGAAAAATTTCTCCCTCATTTGAAATCCCCATGGGTGCTTGGCTAAAGGGGAAATGACTAATGATATTGGATTAGACTTAATGAATTGGCTCACACGAAGAAAAATTGTTTTCACGGGATGGGATGACCTGAGTTGCTCACTGGAGAATAGATCACCGAAGCATAGGGCTTTGTCAGAGTATACACTTGCTGAGAAGAGGCTTGTTGGAGACTGCAGTAGAGAATTACCAGAGTAGACAGCTCAGCAAAGACACTTGCCGGACAAGATACTTATGGGAGAAGACAGGTCATCGGAGAAGTGATTTTAAAATAGAAGAAGCTACTGGAAGAAAAGTGGTCGCCTGCTGAGTACACAAAGGCCTCCTGTGACAGGCCTGCTGTTCCTCCCTTACGAGAATGAGAAAAATTACTATGCCATTGCATATTTTTTCTAACTCTCTCAGGATCCACAGGTTCCGGTGATATCGCTGTTAGAATAGGAATCATTTTGTATTTCCTTATTTGTTTATGATATATTTCCCTTGTACTCTCTATATATATTGCCCATTGAGCTTCTTGAATATACACACAATATTCATAACATGATATTAGAGCTAAGACACTAATCTAGCTCCTTCCGCTGCCATCTCGACTCCTTGTCGTCCTCCCCGACGCGAGCGTCGCCTCCGCCCGCCGCCGCCGTCCTCTTTGATGCGAACGTCGCCTTCGTCCGCCGCTGCCGCCGCCGTCCTTCCCGACGCACATGCCTTGCCGAATCGGGCCGCCGCGCGCCAAACGTCGTAGCCGACCCGGCAGAGCGTCAACCGAGGCCGTGTCGTCACCATGTCTTCTTGCGCCCGCTGCCGCCCTGCGAGTCTTTGGCCGACCCGAGGCCTTCTTGCCTGCACGCTTGAGCTCGACGTTACTACGGACCCGTCGTCAGACCAAGGACTACACCGGCGAGCTCGCCGGCCGATTCTTGGAGCGCCGCCGCCGCTAGCAGTAGGGGGAACCCTAGCCCCCCCCCACGTGCTCCTTCGTGTTTCCTTGCAGACCGTTTTAGCCGGCCCGCAAGGAAAAAATAGAATGCTGATCTAATCACCACGTCGTCCAGCGCCACCTGTTAGACTGTTGCCTTGGTCGCCGCGCCATTCAGCGCTGTCTACCGATGGTTTCTGTTCCATCAGCAACGATCCTATTATCGGGAACAAAGCTTCATGGAACGAACTACAGGTTGTGGTCTTCACTCACGGAGATCACGCTCGATGGCCTCCGTTTCTGGCGACATGTCACTGGTGCTCGACCTTGTCCACCGTCGCCGGTTCAGCCTCCTCCCAAACAACCTACTTCTGCACCTCCTGCAGAAGATGAGGCCGTCGAGAAGGAAGAAAAGGCTGTTGACGTTGTTGATGAAGCCTTTCAGTATGCCATTGACGCTTTTGAGCGCTGGTGTGCTGATGAGGCTCGTGTTCGAGCCATCCTGGTGGTCAGTGTCGATGACTCCATCCAGCCAGACATTGTTGGTCTGCGTGCTACACGTCAGATTTGGGAGCACTTGCGCGAGCGATACCATCAGAGCAGCGATGTTCAATGCTTTTCGCTTCAGCATGAGTTGGAGACGCTTCGTCAGGAGGACTCCTCTGTCGACGACTTCTTTCGAGCCACGCGATCTCTGGCGCCGGTTGACGGCGAGATTCTCGCTCTGCCGGAGTGTTATCATGTGCGAAGGCGGATCGTGATCGCCGCCTTTATGACTTCGTCATTGTCTTCGCCCGAGTTTGAGCTATCGAGGCTCAAGCTGGCACGAGCTTCGCCATAATGAGCGATCCACCGAGGCTCTTTCGATGCTTCGTCTTTGAGAGCTTCATTGCGGGTTAGTAGCACGATTTGCTCGGCGTGCTTGCTACCCTTCTTCGTTTACAAGCGACTTACGCCCGACTACGATCCCTCCTCAAGTATCATTTCGCGCTTTTGCACTAAGCGGGTTGGTGCAATTATTGCAAGAACTTCGACACGACTACCAAAGTTGTGCGAAAAAGCGAGAACATGGCGCGTGGGGGTGGATGATCCTAGGTGGCAGGGAGGCCTTTCCTTCACAAGAGGCGAACCGGACGTCAGGACCTTCGCAGCGAGGTGACTCTGTTGGCGATTCTGCTGGCTATACTTCAGCAGCTTTCTCACAGCTCAGCAGGTTCTGCTAGTCTAACTTAGACGTCTCCTCCATGTACGTCTTGGGTTACGGGTTACGGTGCATTTTTCCACGACACCAGACTCCACATCTCTCACTTCAGTAGGACCTCGTGTTTTTCCTATCTGTTCAAACAACCGCGCTACTCCTCCTCATCATCACCGTCGGGGCACTCTTTTGTCCACTAATTTTTCATTCCATTTGTTTCCCATGTTCCCTAGCTTACCATGCAGCTTTTCTCGGTGGGTCGACCACCGATCTCTTGTAGAGTTGGTTTTGACTCACTCTGTTTTGTCCGGGACCATGCATGACGCAGGGGCGGTATTTGGGCCATTTGGCCTTAGTAAGGATCGTCAAGGTCTTTACATCTTTGATCGCCTCCACTTTCCGTCCACTTCAGTTGCTCCTATCACCTCTACGTCCTACCTCTACCATCACTGCTACCACCATATCTGGAGTTTTTACGTAGTGGCATCATCGTTTAGGTAACTTGTGTGGGTCTCGGCTTTCTTCATTAGTTCGTTAGGGTGTTCTTGGACGTGTTACTATTGACATAGCCATGTTTTGTCAGGGTTGTAAGCTGGGCAAGCAGTTACAACTTCCTTACCATTCTAGTGAGTTCTTGTCTTCTCGTCCTTTTGACTTAGTTCATTCAGATGTATGTGGATCTGCGTCTATTATCTCTAAAGGCGGGCATAAATTTTATGTGATCTTCATTGATGATTATTCCCGTTTTACATGAATTTTCCCTATATCTAGTCGTGGTCAGTTTCTTGCGATCTATCGTAACTTTGCAACGATGGTTCGTACTTAGTTTGATTCTTCCATCCGTACTTTTCGCTGTGATTCTGCTGGCGAGTACTGTTCTGGCGCTTTTAGACAGTTTCTGTCTGAGTAGGGCACTCTTTACCAATCTTCTTGTCCTGGTGCCCATGCTCAGAATGGCGTTGCTGAGCAAGAACACTGTCATCTGATTGAGACCACCTACACTCTTCTCCTTACCTCACGTTTCACCACAGTTCTGGGTTGATGCTGTTTCTACGCCTGCATATCTCATTAATATGCAGCCTTCCACTGCTCTTAAGGGTGTTAGTCCTATAGAGCGTCTCAACTCTCGAGCCCCCCCAGTACACTCACCCTCGTGTTTTTGGCTGTACTTGTTTTGTTTTGCTGCAACCTCGTGAGCACACCAAATTATCGGCTCAGTCAGTCGAGTGTGTGTTTCTTGGTTATAGTTCTGAGCATAAGGGTTATTGCTGCTATGATCATTCTGCTCGACGGATCAGGATTTCACGAGACATTGTCTTTGACGAATCTCGACCTTTCTTCTATCGAGATTCACCCCTTCTCCTGTTTTCACTGTTGAGTCGATTTCATGGTTGTCTCTTTCTAACTCTTCACCCATTTCTCCACTATCACAATCTTCCCCTGGTCTGTCTCCAGTGGTTCCTTATGTACCTCCGCCTCCGGTGTTGCCTCTTGTTCCTGCAGCACCACCGTCTCGTTTACCTGATATTCACTACTCCAGGCGTCCTTGTCCTTCACCGGTCTCCTCTCCTGGTATCTTGCTGACACCCACATCTGATCCTCCTAATGATGCTCCTCGTTACGTCCTTCGTGACCGGTCATCCCTTCGACCTCCTGACTGTCTTGGATGTGCTCCGATAGCTCATGCTCTCTCTGTCACTGAGCCTAGTTCTTGTCGTGAGGCTGCTCCTCATTCTGAGTGGCAGCTTGCTATGACAGAGGAGCTTGATGGTCTTCGACGTACGGAGATTTGGGATATTGTACCGACACCTGTGCATACTCGTTTGATCACGTGCAAGTGGGTGTACATGATTATGACCTGATCTGATGGTACTATTGAGTGCTACAATGCTCACCTTGTGGCTCGCGGCTTCCAGCAAGAGTACGGTCGTGACTACGATGAGACTTTTGCCCCTGTTGCCCATATGACCACTGTTTGCACCTTTGTTGCGGTTGATTCTGTTCGCCGGTGGTCTCTCTCTCTGTTGGATGTTAAGAATGTCTGCATGAGGAGGTCTACATGCAGCCACAACCTAGGTATTCTATTCCCGATGGGCACGTCTGTCGTCTTCGTCGTGCTCTTTATGGTCTCAAACAGGCTCCTTGTGCCTGGTTTGCGCGTTTTACCTCAGTGATTACTGCTGTCGGTTTCATTGTCAGTTCCCTCGATACTGCTCTTTTTGTCCATATCTCATCTCGGAGCAGGACACTACTTCTTCTGTATATTGATGATATGCTCATCACTGGCGATGATTCCCCGTTCATCACGTATGTGAAGAAACGTCTCAGTGAGCAGTTTTTTATGATTGATCTTGGTTCTCTTACGTATTTCCTTGGGATTGAGGTCTCTTCCATGCCTAAAGGCTACTACCTCTCCCAGCAGAAGTATGTTCAGGATCTTCTTGATCGGTCTGGTTTGACTGACACTCGCACTGCTGAGACTCCAATGGAGCTATCCTTACAGCTTTGTGCCACTGATGGTGTTCTTGAGGATCATACTCGATATCGTCATCTTGTTGGGAGTTTGATGTACCTTGTGAGCACTCGTCCTGATATTGCGTATGTTGTTCATATCTTGAGTCAATTCATGACTCGTCCTACCTATCTTCACTACAGTCATCTTTTTTGTGTTCTTCGCTACTTGCGTGGGACTATTTCTTGTCGTTTGTTTTTCCCTAGTTCCACCCCACTACAATTTCAGGCGTACTCCGATGCGACCTGGGCTAGTGATCCTTCTGATCATCGTTCTCTTTCTCCTTACTGTGTTTTTCTTGGCTCCTCCCTGATTGCCTAGAAGACAAAAAAACAAACTGTAGTTTCCCATTTGAGTGCAGAGACTGAGTTGAGAGCTATGATAGCAGTGACAACAGATGTTACTCGATTGAGGTGGTTACTTGCAGATTTTGGAGTGGCTGTGATGGGAGCTACGACTCTTTTTTCTGACAGTATAGGTGCTATCAGTATTTCCCGTGACCCAGTGAAGCATGAGGTTACCAAGCACATTGGTGCGGATGCTTCATACACTCGCTCACAGTGCGGGAGGAGTACTTGCTACGATTTGTGTTTTGAGTTCTGATTCGACTTCTTCACAAAGCCACAGACTAAGGTACAACATTTGTATTTTATCTTCAAACTCAGTGTGTGTGATCCATGGATATTAAGGCGTCGCCTAAGCGACGCTTAGGCGGTCGGCAGCGCGTCGCCTCGTCGTCGCCTTGCCAAGAAGGCCTAAGGCGTCCGCCTCAAGGACAAGGCGTCGCCATGGCGTCGATTAGGCGGCGGGAACCTCCAAGCGGCCGCCATAAGAAGGTGGAGGAGATAAAGAGACGGGATGAGGGGGCAAGCGGGGGAAAACCTGTCGCCGCGTGCGTGAAGCCGACGACCGAAGCCCTAGCGCCGCCTCCATCCCCATCGCAGCCTCCATCCCCGTCGTGGCGTCGCCCTCTAGCCTCTAGATCCAGGTTTGCCCCATCCCCTCCTTCCCAGCCTCCACCTCCACCTTGGCTCGGCTCCCCTCCTCCCGTTTCCACCTCCACCTCCCGGCTCCCCTTCTCCATGGCCTCCCTCCTCCCTCTCCCGTGGCGACCCGGCCTCCCCTCCATCGCGGCCTCCCCGGACATATGGAAGGAGGCTGGAGAGAGGGAGGCGAGGAGGAGAGCGAGCGAAAGCCGGTCGCCGAGCAGCAGAGAGGCAGAGAGAGCCGAGTGAAGGGAGGCGGCGCAAGCAAAGATGAAGCAGCGCAAGTGGCCGGGCGGGGGAAAAAGGAGATGAGGCGTGGCGAGGCGGTCGGTGGTGAGCAAGCGAGGCGAGGCGAGGCCGGTCGAGTGGGATCTTCGTGGCCGAACATTGTCGGGACCTTCGTGGCCTTCGGTCTCTCGCTCTTCACTGCCACCTTAGGATTTCTAAGGCGTCGCCTCGCCACCGCTTAAAAGGTGTGAAGGGGTGAGTCGCCTCGCCTCACCTTACCGCTTAATAACCATGGTGTGATCCACCATGAGTTTGAGGGTAGTGTTAGAGTAGGAATCCTTTTGTATATTTTTATTTGTATATGGTATATCCTCATTGTACTCCCTATATATATTGCTCATTGGACCTCTGGAATGTTCACACAAATATTCATAACAATCACATTTTTTCTTGGCGTTTTGAAAACATCTAAAGCTCAAACTAAGAAACTTATGCACTCCACAAATTATCCTGGTGGAATGGGCCAAAAACTGCCCATCTGAACAGACCATTAATGTTTGGATGGATCTTTTCATTTGTGTTATTTTTATGAGCTTGCATGTAATATTTCACTAGAACTAAAACAATCAAGAAAGCTCGTTATTCTCTGTCTATTTCTGTTTGGCAACGTGATCTGTCAGAATGCTGATAATTATTTTGCTTCCATCTTCATTTTGGAAACAGGCACGGCCTGCCGTTATTGATGCTCTCAGTATGGTTGATTTATCTGGAAGAACTGGCATTGTTTCAGAGTCTTCGCCTGGTATATTCCTTCAGGTTGGTGTAAAGTACGTTTTCATGGAAATACAGAATCTTATAAGAAATAATTTGTCTTGACTCTTGAGTGTTGAAAATGTGGCATTTCTACACATCCGGATCATTGCTTGCTCGCTAGCATATGGCCTGATAGGTTTGAGATATGCCAACATAGGTGCATTTCTGTTGACTGAAGAATGCATGTTGCCTGCAACATGACCTTATTGGCACCCTAATTAAATATGTTGGGAGATAAAACACAATTGAAGGATCTCTTGTCTTTTATTCTGATAATATTTATTCCTTTTTGGTTCTTGTATTGAGTTATGGTGTCAAATTTGGTCACAAGACAGGCTACCACCCTTACCTCTCCTGCATTCAAAAGCTGGGATGTTCATGTATTTAAGGAACAACAAGTTTGCTGTTTATACCCCCCTCAGCTTGCTCTTTTTAAACTTTTCATAGATATTAACCATAAAAAGGTTGATGTAATTGGTTGATGAGGCCATGAGGGCTCGTGCTTCTACTCAATACTGTAATGTGCTACCTTAAACTTGGTGTTCCTTCACATTCTGCATATTAACATTGGTTATGCTTGCATTATTCGAGTCTCAATAGTGTAGTCATTATTCTCATCTTGTAAATAAGAGAATAATTGATTATTCCCATGAGCATGATCCTCATTCTCATCAGGTAAATCCTTCCAATTGTAGGGGCTGTTGGTTTACGGTTTGGAAGGGAGAGAAATTTATAAAAGAAATTTAGATCAAGAAGTATGCAGAGAGGTAAGCAACAGTTTTTATTTGCTATGTTTTGAGATCATACGTGCACACAAAAGTCTTAATCTAGATCCAGAGAGGTTAGATATTTTTCAGTTTTTTTTTACCTTAAAAAATGGTATAGCATCTGGTATTGTATCTCTCCAGCTAATGCGCTAGCTTACAGGCCCGCTTATATCTGAGATTAGTATCTGGTTGCTTATTTGGTGGATCCACAACAGAAAGAAACTCCAAAACTATTTGTCTGAATAAGTTCGTTCATTATCGTACTCTCCATCTTCACCAGTTTAAGTTAGCAATGCTTGTGCTGAGCACCTACATTTTTTCATTAAACTCAATGCGCATAGGAATTTAGTGGCATATCATATCTACCTTTTGCTCAAGTCTTGCTACAACTAATAGCTATTCTTCTATATTTGCAACATTAGTGACACTTCATTGGCATGTTGCAGGCATTCTTATATTCTTTGGAGCACAAGGTACCATTAGTAGCATTTAGCCAGGATCAATGTTTTTCCATGTTTGACGATCCTTTGGTTGATTCTCTCCATTACGTATACCACGAGCCTAAGGTACAATCAGGTTTACCAGCCCTTTCTTGTGTGAATTTCACTTGTTTGTATTCCTGTTGATTTGACTGTAGTTGGGATTCTTCTTGCAGGCTGAAATAGTGCCATCTATTGATCAGCTTTTAGGAACAGCTGAGATACAGGTACTGGCTTACTTAACAAGTACTTTGAGTAACAATTAAATTTTCATGACCAGTTTTTTATGAATCATTTTAGTGTTCCTTTACTTCTAAACTAAGAGTATTGGGACATTGTTTTGATGACACTGATTAATTTGTAGGTAGTTCATGTCTTGAAAATTCATCCTTGACTGGCTGGGTAGTAAAGTAGGAAACCATCTAGTTTACTTACTACAAACAATACAACCTTTCTTTCAGATAAAGGGGAGGAGGCAGAGGGGTCGTGGGCCATAGACTGGGGATGGGGGACAGGGGGAGGGAGTGTCCTACCTTTCAGATAAATTATATTTGTATTATACAACTAAATCAGTAAATCCATGTGTCCAGCCAAAGATTAATGATTTGTTGGTGGGGGGTGTCAACACATTCTCAAAACCAATTTATGCACCAAACAACTTGCTGGTTTTGATTGCATTTGACATTTCATACATGGGGATTGGGGATAGCCATCAGTTTCTAGAACATCACTGGATCTTTTGTAAAATAAAGTTGTGGCTTGACTACGTTATAATTTACATGTTCAGAAAGTACTGTTCCTTGAAACTCCCGAGGGAATTTCTTCCACATTGAGGCCATACTGGGCAAAGGCGACAGAAAGACGGGCCCGTGTTGTTCAGGCACAGCCTGATATGCTCGAACTTGTGCCGCCTGCAACTTCAAAGGGCAATGGGGTGAAGATTTTGTTGGACCACCTTTGCATTAGTCCGGATGAGGTATAAACTGTCTAGTTCCCCACTATCTTATACACATTTATACACATGACACGATCCAAATGTTTGTGCTTTTTTTTTGTGCAGTTCTTTCAGTAACAAATCACCATCTAATCCTGTTTTTTTTCTGTTTCACCGAGTAAAACTTTTGAATTTTTACAGTTTTTCAAATTGTTTACCAAACAAGATCGAAAAGTAAAGCCACATATCAGATAAACAATAGTCCCTAAAGCTTCCATCGAACCCTCAATTTTTTTGTTTTACTGCACAATACCATTGTGCAAGGAAAAAAAACCCGGTGGTAACCGGGAGGAAAAAACCGCTCGAAATTTTTCAAATTTAAATTTATGACTGCATAATGCATTTTCTAGGTTGGTTTAGGACTTTTTTGTGCTAGAGTACCTATTGTATGAGCTAAATTTGTTTGAATTATTGTATAAGCAAGTTCTAACATTTTTTAGAATAGACCTTTGATGTCAAGCTTGAGCTAGAATTCCTTTGATTGTGACCAGGGATCCAAAACCCGTTTCTGGGGAAAATTCTGGTCGCCAACTAGGAAAAAAACCGGGCGGTTCCCGGATTTCCCAGAAAAAACCCGGACGAATTTCGTTTGAATTTGCTTAAAAACCAGCCAAAATTCAAAATTCAAAATTTGAACTGGCCAAATTGGGAAAAACCGGCCAGTTTTTCTTCCCTGATTGTGACTGACAATGTAGTCTAGCATACATAAGGAGCTTGAGCTTGAATTATTGTATTGAGCTTGACTACAAGAAAACATGTCCAGTTAAAAATTCCCTTGATGTCTTATGTATCAGGATTGTTACTTTATTAAACATTTTTCAATTAATATTTGCATTATTTCAATTACTAATTACCCATAACCGGGTTTCTCTGTTTTTTTTCTTCTGATTTTGGTAGCGGTCTTTCCGGTTTTTTGAAGCGGTTTTTCCGGTTTTGGGCGGTAATCGGTTCGGTTACCGGTTTTAAAACTTCGCCAATTCAATTTTCGAGTTTTGACGGTTTTTCCGTTACCGCCACCGGCGGTTTTTCTCCGGTTCGAGATTTTGATCCTTGCCATTGTGTATTAATCCACTTGCATCATTGTCATTTTTTCTGCAAGGTAATGGCAATTGGAGATGGAGAAAATGACATAGAAATGCTACAGCTAGCATCATTGGGAGTTGCTCTTGCAAATGGGGCTGAGAAGACCAAAGCAGTGGCAAATGTAATTGGCGCCCCCAACGACGAAGATGGAGTCGCACATGCTATTTATGACTATGCTTTCTAACAGCCACTAAGGCGCATTGGGATAGGATTATCTCCTCTTTGGTTCTCCACGAGTCCACGGTCCTGGATTCACCAAATAACCTAGTCAAACATCTACACATCTATCCACAAGATTATACAGGATTGTCATCTCAATTACCCATTGGAGTTAAGAACATTTGAACTGTTAGGCTGAGATATTTTTCGGTGTGTAAACATTGGAGGCCAGCTATGCATTCTCTTGACTGGAATATTTATAAAACGAAGTCCTGTCCGTTTTAGCTCCTTCTCTCTTTATTTTTTTTTTATGATATTGAGAGAACCAAATTAGTTGGATGTACGACAGTTCAGAATTAAGATATACAGGGAAGGTTGCTCATCAACCCTGCAGTTAAAAGAAATGTTCAGTATACAATCTGTATAGTTATTTACACACAGAATAAGTGCCTTCATGAACAAGACGACTCTGTTGACCGCGG
Organism: Hsuehochloa calcarea; assembly: GCA_036346395.1. Lineage (NCBI taxonomy): Eukaryota > Viridiplantae > Streptophyta > Magnoliopsida > Poales > Poaceae > Hsuehochloa > Hsuehochloa calcarea. Next base: position 40,814,219 of record CM070593.1, read on the forward strand.
AGAAGGAAGACCTCTTACATCTTTGACATGCTAATATGCTTGTCAAGAAAATTCCTCGAGAGAAAAATTTAACAGTGGTGAAACCCTAGGAAAAAAACATTTCAATGGTGAGTCTACTGATGGTATCCGCTTTTGTTTACAGGAATTGGGGGTGGCTTGTAGAGCATGCTTTTGCTGTTATTCCGAGCCATCAGATTTGCGCAAGAACTTACGGAGGGTTTCTTGGGTATTGCTGCGCTGTTAGGACCAGGTATATGACAGTCTTTCTGGTTCCCATCTAGTACGACATAGTTCTTGCATGATTTGATCTTCTTGTAGGGGCTCTCTTTCTTGCGTAGATCCTCCAGGCATCTCACCTCGGTCATACATGCAAACGATTGGGACTTCCCATCGTAGTATTTGGATAGTCCTTTCCTGCAAACAACACCACAATACTTGCACGGTGAGGAAATTTTCCTTTTGTTGTACATATATTGATATATGCAAATATTTTCCCAGAAACTTACTTGACAGGGAGTTGTGCCATCATAGATGACAGATCGTAGAGGTTATCTGAATTCATTCTTCGCACGGGCTGCAGCGATAGTGAAGCTGCCTGCTGCACAAACTGGTGAGCTTCAGCGTCCTCGCTGTCTGGAAACTGGGCCTCCTCGTCCGAGTCGCCGGAGATGGAAGATGATGTCTCGAACAACTCTCCATCTTCATCTTCATCTTCATCTTCATCTTCATGGTGCACTGGAAGGACTGGACCAAATCTTCTCATGGTTGCAATCTTCTGGTTTCTGGAACGCAAGAAACCGCAAGAAAAGGTATGGTGTATGGATATACTCTCTTGCTTCCTCTCTTTCACAACCTTTACAAGGCTAGTAGGAGGGTGGGTATATATATAGCTCCAGCTGGGAAGAAATGGGATAATACTAGGTGCCTGCTTTCAAACACGGTGTAGTGGGCTTTGACTAATCTAATGTATGCAATTTGCATCAGTGACATCACCATTTTGTTGTGTTTACATGGCACTAGTTATGTTTTTAAGGACGCTGACATGGCCCCATAAGCATGGCTTGTGCCTTTATCCCCCCCACAAAAAAAAGGGGGTATTAGAAAGAGTGTGAAAGTTGGTTGGCCACTTCCACATGCTTTGCCAGATTGTGCTGCTGGTGCGCTGATCTGATCTTATCTTAGTTTGCCGAATGGGACCCAGATTGGTTGATCCTTTGGCAAGTTGGTCTCCGAGACTGACATGTAGACGATGGCATGTTATGGTAGAGATGATGCCTCATCATGTTAGTAAATCTTTTATGGGCGGAGGCGAACGAGGACACGCGCCGCGCTACTATTGGGTTCTGATTTTAGTGCAGGCTGAGTCGGTGGTCGAGGTAGAACGCTACTAGATCTATCAAGAAACTTTTTTTTAAAAAAAATTGTATTACTTGGGGGGAAACTGTACTATTATGACTTTGCGCCTCTAATTTTAAATAGTTAGCATACAGATGTCCCAAGTCTCAACCTTAAAATCTGATTTTTTTTTTTTTGGCTTTAAATTCTAAACAGCTTAAAAGGGTAAATTTCTCTTGGTAGTATTATCTTCATCACGTTGATGAGGGAAATACTACTACGTACTTTTGTCCTTGATTAGCGCCATGAAATAGTAGTCTTTTGTCTCCTAATTTGGGACAAAAGATCTGCATGCGAACAGTGTTAGTGGAGCACTGAGGGCCGAGGGGTCCGAAGTTAACTGCAAATTTACGAAAGCTAGAGCACAAACTTTTAGCTAACAAAAGACTTTTTTCACTATTTTGGTTCTGGATCGTTGTATGCCCAATTGTCGATTCACAGTTTCATGTTGGCAGACAAAATGGGCAAAAGGAGAATCCATGGACCCAATAAGAGTTGGTGAGTAAACACGTGTGTGGTTTTCCGCACCGCACCACATTTGTGTTTTCACTAGGGTTTCCCTTGGCTTCCATTGCAAGGGAGAATAGGGAGAAGCAACATAAATGTTGCTCTCGAAATAAAAAAGTTGTCTCGTCACATTATTTGATATGCTTAACACACATTAATGGTTTCCCTAAAAAATGCACGAGATAATGGTGCATTTCACACCATCTCCAGGAAGCATCACCCATGTGCATTCTTGCAATAAGATATCATCAAATCTTAGCCGACCCGTCCTGCATCAGCTTTCTTTAAGACCTGAAGATTGAAGATATAACCAGGAACTGTGATAGATATACTAGCATTAACCAAGAACACTACCTAACCTAACACAACGTGATGGGCTCTGAAAAACTGGACACCCATCGCGCGCTCCGGTTACGCGCCACGCGCATGTTCAGTGGGCAGAACAGACAGCACCTCACACTTGACACTTCTGCCATTAATACAAATACCCAATAATAATGAAATGAAATAAAACAAATGCCCGGTGTACACGTGGCACGAGCCCGATTTCTGGGGACACGGCCGCAGGTTTGTTGGAGCAACAAAACCGGCGACAAGCCTTTTCTTTCTCGTGTTCCCGTGTTGTGTTGCTCAGCACGAAGGGCTGCTAAAATGGTGTCTCCCAAGGCCGTGGTTTGGAGTCCCACCGATCCAGACACCCAAATGCGCCTGTCTCTACCTTCTGTTATGGAGCCAATTGCATGTCCTAATCCGTGGGCATTAGCCCTGAGGTTTTAGTCAATCGAGAGGGACGCTGCTTAGATTCTGTACCCAAGATCGTGATGCTCTCTAATCCTTATCCTGGACTCGGACCGGTTCAAGCTTAGCGTGGTGGACAAGCTCCAAAAATCTTTAAAAGTTGTTTCGGATCTGGTCTACGAGTGACCTATATATCCTGTCTCACTCCATGGAAAAATCTGTGACTTTGTGTTTGTTTGTTCGTAGGTGTTGGGGGAGCTCCTCTTTTCAAACACGAGCTTGCTACTGAGCTCGACCAATACGACCCTTCCGGGCGGTTCTCTCTGTTATGCGCAGGTCTAGTGTTCTACTACGACTCAGGTGAGATTTTTTCTCCAAGCTTGTCCGTTCAAAACGCATCTACGGACGGAACGGAAACAACCGTTTACCGGGTGGCTCGCTCGTGCGTAGAAGATGGAACACAGCACAGCATTTTATTTATCCACAGAAGAAGACGGAAGGCATTGTGACCATAGCCATCACCCCAAAGACACGTCCGGCTTGCGGTCGTCTTATAATCTCAAGCGATAAGGGTGTCCATGATCCGTAGTAGACCCGTCCGAATCGTGAGAAAACCCGGCGAAATTGACCGAACCACGATAGCAGCTCGGCGAGGGCGCCGCGCGGTGCGGTGCGGTTCGCCAAAATCATGTGCCACGAACCAAAATTTTCCAACTTTTGGGTGGACCATGGGTGGTAGACTGCCTATCCAGGCTGCAAGCCAGCCGCGGCGAGGGAACGTGGTCTGCGCGGAAGGGACGAGCAGAGCATGTGAAAAATCCACGATGGTAACAGAGGATACGGGCGTCTGTTCGGGCGATATTTTCTCTCGTTTGTTCCGTGCGAGTCCGGCATGTCCTTGTCTCCCGGGGCCCGGACGCGCCGCGCCTGAGGGGTTGCGGCAGGCGGCGTTTCGTCCCCTCGCCGGATTTGATTTGTTTGAAGCTGGGATGGTCGTGGATGGATGGATTGTCATCGGGCCGGCACGCGAGCGCAAGGAAGGAAAAAAACCAGAGTTTCTAGCGTCTTCCTGGCCGAATTATCTATCACCTTGGCTCTGCGTATCATCCAAAGCGTATTTGGATTTTGGAGTGGATCGCGCTTCTTGAGCAGTCAGAGAGACATGGAGACTGTCCGCGCGCTCTCTTTTCGGTGTAACTATCATAGGGCCCGACTCAACAATAATGCACCGGCACTTTGGAATAAACGAAAACAAACGAAAATGACAGGGAAAATCGGATGTATATCCATTTGTATTAGACCGAAAAGACGACTAGAAAAATATGAATAAGAGTATTTACTCTTTTTTATCACCTCGGTATTTATCTTCTTCAACAGCTATGAAAACTGTGAAGATTAGAGACACAATAACACAACATAAGTCTTGTGTTGAAGCCGAAAAACCCGAGAGCAAAACCTACTGGTCGGTCTAATCGCTTGAGACTCGGTCTTACCGTCGGCTGCAGGGTCAGCAGCCCGAAGTGATCTCAAAACGTTCCAACTTTTGATTCCGATATCCAAATCCCCTGAGATTTCAACTATAGCTCATCAAGAAGGTCATAAACTTATTCCAATCGACGATCGGGACGATCGAAACCAATGTTCTATGAATTTCTTGATTGAGGTCAAGAAGGCACGAAAACTGGAGAAAAAAACAAACTTTGATCCAAAAGTTTGCTCATGGGTAGAAGATGGTCAAGATGACAATAGATCAAGTTTCACAAGTCTTAGCAAGTTAGATCACAACAAAAGATCCAATCAAAACCCAAGAAATATAAAAACCCTAAAGGCATCAAGGAGAAAACAAGAACAAGATAGAACTTATCTTAGGACAAACTTGCTTGGATTGATTCAAGGGATTATTGGTTTACAGTCACTCCACTATGGAAGGACAAAAGCTCAGCACTTGAGTACTCAATCATTCCATCTCTTTCAAACCCTAGCCTCATCAATCTTCACTTTCCCTAAAACACAAATTAGGGTTTCTTAGGCTTGAATTGATTGAGGTGTAAATCCTGCAAATATCTCTTTTATAGTGGAGGCTAGGTCTATAGAGGAATCCTTATCGGACGCCTGTTAAGCCCACACACAAGCGGGTCTACACTCACGCATGTTTCTCAAAACGGACGACGAACCGGGTCTCCCGAATCCGTCTTTTCGTGAACTTCATCTTCTCTTGACCTAAACCGCCACTCTTTACGCCGTTTTGCGCTGCGATTTCTCCAATGTCATTAGCCCGGTATTTTGACGAAGATACCAAAATACCCATTCTCTACCATTCTTTAAATGCCGAGTCCAATCGTTATGAAGCAAACTCATGTTTCGCTACGTGTAGGTTCATCAACAGCTCTCTTCATGTCGGCAAGTCTCTCCCATCTGGCTCTCACCGAAACTATCATAGCACTTGCACCGACCCCAAGCCACTTGATGAAACTCGTTGCACCGAACATCCTGTTCGGTCGTTCTTGTCCATTTTGCGCCGTGTTTGAATCCAACCACTTCACTCGACATCTTCGATCATTCTGGACCTCGACTCTCCTAGCCTAGTCCCAGTCATTCTTGCCATTGACCGTCGTTGACTCCAAGCCACCTGCACGATAATAGAACAAGCAAATGATTATGAGTACAAACTCTTCACAACTTGACTCACATTAGCTAAAACATGCATAATGCAACACTTATGGATTGATACCCATGATTTTGGTCAAACCCACAAAATTCACTGACTTCCTGGCGCGTGAAACCTGTCTAGCTAGTCAGATCGCCGCCTACGATTAGGCAGACTGCCGCCCACGGCTGGTCTAACCGCCAGCCGGCCGGCCAGACCGCTCGGGAAATTTTCGAAGTTCCAGCCTGCACCTTCTCTGAAAATTTCAAACTCTATCTAGTTTGGCCTCGAAACTCTATTTTTTCATGAGACTTAGTGCAAACACATCACCTCATAATCCCACACGAGTGATTTTCGGCGATTCTCAAAATTTTACTATTCAACTTTTGGCCGGTATGACTACCACCCTGGCTGGTTTGATCGCCGACCCTTGGCCGGACTGACCGCTTCCCCCGAGCTGGCCAAACCGCTAATAACCTGACAGCTAGTGACATTTGCTAAACTGAGGGTTTCTCCGAACACCTCGACACCATTGCTAATTGTTAAACATACTAAGACTATGATCATCTAACCACAATTGTGTTATTGTTAACACATCATGCATATCATTTGTGTATCAGGCATCTTTGATGAACAAGTTTCCATCACGCCGTAATACTGCAATACTGCATCTGTGAGACACAAATGAAGGCTGCAGAGTTCAGCTAAATGGTGACAGGAATCAGCGAGCAGCAGATTTAGTTGCCATGCCGAACTTATCACGCGAGCTCAAACTCGAAACCACATATGATAGCACCTCGGGAAGTCTACTAGTCTGCGTTGCTTTCGTCATGGACGTTTGCTGTGCCTGTGACGAGTGAAGGTTCAAAGTGTCGGTTTCAGCTGACGGAAGGAGAGACGTATCATCTTACCGGCCGTTCCGTTCTGCAGCCTATCAGGCGTTCGATTGGGGTGGGTCATGGGTGGATCGAACAAAATGAGATTTTGCATCCCCATCGATTGGATTAGGCGCGGGAGGGTGGTGGCCGACTGGTGGAAGTTGGAAACGCAACGGACGTCAAGTTGGCCTTTTTGTATGTGTTCGCGTGCTCGGCTACACGGCTCTGCTGGTCAAATGCGAGGATAGAGTTGTTTTTTGTGCAACGATTATGTCATAGATGGATAGAGGATAGATACGTAGATAGGCAGACAGACAGAAATTAGAGTATTTTCGATAGTTAGCACATTGTAGATGAGTCAATGGATGATAGTTTACGATGAACAGGGAGGTGGGCAGTTGGCCTCAAAAGAAGAATGAAGAAGAAGACGACGACGACGACGACGAAAGAAGAAGCGGAGAGGCTAGGCAGACAGTCTGGGCCAGATTTGATAGGTGGGACGGGAGGCTTTGAGAAGCCGAGCAGGAGTCTGTTGCTTAGGCCCAGCAATCATTGCCGCTTTCCCGACCTCTTGAAATGTTGTTGGGCTAACGGTCCATAGCAGCTCACCCCATCTCTTGTTCTCTTATCGACCACCAATACCATCTTGGTCCTTTACTGGGAGTAATTAACTTCACCGACTATTCAGCAGAAATGAAATTCGATGCCCATGCCTTCAGTTCCAGAATTTTTTTTAATCTTATTTTAATTTAATTTTAAAGTTAACATCTCGCTAACTTTATTTTCAATTCTGACTCTTTTAATCACGCCATGGATCTGATCAAATTCTTGTCACGCTATCGCCTGTAGCGTGACAGTGTTATTTGGTCACGCCACCACCAGTGGTGTGACAAAAAAATGCTATTTTAGCGGACTTATTCTATGACGTGATAATGTTGTTCTGTCAAACTACGAGTGGTGGTGTGACCAAATGAGTCAGAATTGAAAATAAAGTTCGTGGGAGGTTAACTTTAAAATAAAATTTGAAAAAATAGTTAATTAATAATAAAAAAGTTTCCAGTTCCATGGCTCATTGCTTAGTACAGAACTTAGGATTTTGCAGTGCCAACTTCTTGCTCGTGGAATGGTACGATAGTGGGCTGCAACAGCTTCATTTTGAGCTCATTAGACATGGCGCAGTCACAGTGGCCTCTTAACCACGATGTCATTCATATGAACGTGAGTTACGGTGTCATCACCTGGTGAAAGTGAACAAGAACAGCCATGGATAGATCATCAATCTAACACAACAATGCCGAAGCTTGAGAATGGTTTTCCCGCATTCGTGGCACCATGCTGCATTGCATTCCGAGTTTTTTTTTTCGAGCTTGCAATCAAAGTAAGGTGATTGTTTGGTTGGCTCATAGCCATAACTTGCCACACTTCAGTTAGACGAGTTTCATTTTCATATATTATTGTTTGCTTCATTGCTGCACTCGTAGGGTGCTATATTTTCTTAGCTCTATGTTTCACATGTTATATACATGTAGCCTAGACAGATTTTGCCACACTTGCAGCCAAGAAATTCCACACCTTAGAAATTATGGCATACCACACTTTGCCCAAAAAAAAAAAGTTTTATAAAGTGAGGATTCCAACCAAACATACGTAGGAATTAATACGGACTGGGACTAGTTTTTAATTCTATTTAATTCCTAGAGAATCTCAAAGACCCATGTGCACGTGCTAAAATTAATTAGTCCCACATGGAGAGTTGAAGGGAGTTACACCACTTTATAAGGTGGAATGTGTGGTAGCCCCCTTGTGGAATTGGAGGAGGCCAATACACGCGCGTGCTCGCTCACCGAGCCGAGCGGTGCACGTCGGGTGCGGGCGCGTTTTTCTTTATCTATTTGAAAATCGAAACGCACCACTCGAACTAATGGCATTAACGAACATCGGCTACCAGTGTGTTACGGCTGCGGTTTGCACTGGTTGATGGCAACCGTTTCCTCTGGTCTCTGTCTCTTCGTTTTTGGCTTTTGGCTATTACAGGAACATATATCTATTCGTGTTATTTTGCTTCTCCAATTCACTCCACGAGAGACTAAGAAAGTATCCATGTCGTTTTGTTGCTGTTGTGACTGGCGATCTCCATCCCGGCGAGTCGCGTGTACGATCGAACCGGGAGAGCAGGCCTCCGGAACCCCCGTCCTTGAAGGCTTTCACGAGCGAGGACGAATAAGGTTTTTGGGGAGCGTTCGCGCGACTGCTCGCAGCTCTGTCTTCATCCGATCGTTGCTTCGGATCCTCTGCTTCAACTGCGCGACTACTACCACAACGTCCACTGCGCCATGGCGAACGACGATCTCACCAACACTTCTGCTGCTGCTCCGTCTACCGGTTCTGGGTATATCAATCTCTTACTTGTTGTTTATTTAAATTTATTATCTGTTGTTATCTTGAACACTGAGATAGGAATACCACTTTCTGTTCTTTTGGAAATTAGTATGACTGTGATGTTCATGTTTGTTTGCTTTTTGGAAAAGTCTAGAGTATTGTCCATGATTCATTTAGTATATTTCTGGATTAAAGTACCTCGAAAAATGCTTATATATTCAACATTCCAAAAACTTTATTTTATGCATTTTTTGTCAACTGGCTTTGCTACTGCGCTCAAACCCTCTGAGTTCGATGGTGCGAACTACAAGAGGTGGCGCACCAAGATGGTGCTTTGGCTAACTGCTATGAACGTTTTCCATGTGGCAAACGGCAAACCTAAAGGAACACTTACTCCTGAACAAGAGCGAGCGTTCGAGGCTACTAATAACCTTTTTAAAGGTGCCGTGGTTAGCGTTCTTGGTGAGAAGTTAATCGATGCATACATGGTGATTAAAACTGAAAAAGAGATGTGGGATGCACTCGAGGCCAAGTTTGGGGTTTCGGATGCAGGCAGTGAACTGTATCTCATGGAGCAATATCATGACTATAGAATGGTTGATGGCCGTTCTGTAGTTGAGCAGGCTCATGAGATACAATCCATGGCCACAGAACTTGAGCACTTCAAGTGTGTGTTACCGGACAAGTTTGTCGCGGGGGGCATTATTGCCAAGCTTCCTCCTTCTTGGAGGAATTTTGCTACTTCTCTGAAACATAAGAGACAAGAGTTTTCTGTTAAAAATCTCATTGGGTCTCTTGATGTTGAAGAGAAGGCGAGAGCAAAAGATACACACACTAGAGGTAATGAGGGACATTCTAGTGCCAATGTGGTGCAGAAGAAGAATGACCAATCTCAAAAGTTCAAAGGTAAGAACAAGACTGCACAAACAAGTAGCTTCAAGAAGAAGAAGAAAAACACAAAGGATGGTCTTTGCTTTGTGTGTGGCGAATCTGGTCATTGGGCCAAGGATTGCAGCCAACGCAAAGGTGGAAAGAATCAGCAAGGGCAGAATTCCAAGTCTACTAATGTTGTTGTTGGTACCATTGAGACGGGAACTTCAGGGTATGGTAATTTACCTACTGTTCTTTCCGTATATCATTCTACCGATTGGTGAATAGACACTGGTGCTAATATACATGTGTGTGCTGATGTTTCATTGTTCTCTTCTTACTGTGTCACTCGATTCACCGTTCTAATGGGAGCGGGTCACATGCCTTGCTCATGGTGTTGGTACGGTCAATCTGAAGTTTACTTCGGGAAAGATTGTGCAACTGCAGAACGTGCATTATGTGCCATCTATCAATAAGAATATCGTCAGCGGATATCTTCTGTGTAGAGATGGCTTTAGACTAGTGTTTGAATCTAATAAATTTGTTGTGTCCAAGTGTTGACAATTTGTTGGTAAATGCTATGTGTGCGGAGGCTTGTTCCGCCTATCTCTTTCAGATTTGTGTAATAATATTGTGAACCATGTATGCGACTACTATTTGGCATTCACGACTTTGTCACATAAATTTTGGTTGCATGACGCGGTTAGCCAGTTTAGAGTTAATCCCGAAATTCACCCTTGGCAAAGGTTCTAAGTGTCAAGTTTATGTGCAATTAAAGTAGACTCGTAAGCCTCATAAGGTCGCGGAGGTAAGAAACTTGACACCATTAGAACTCATACATTCAGATCTGTGTGAGATGAATGGTGTGTTGACAAAAGGTGGTAATAGATATTTCATGACTTTGATTGATGACTCTACTAGGTTCTGCTATGTGTATCTTTTGAAAACTAAAGATGAAGCTCTTCACTACTTTAAAATCTATAAGGCAGAAGCTGAGAACCAACTTGAAAGGAAAATCAAAAGGGTTAGGTTTGATCGTGGCTGCGAGTACTTTTCTAATGAGTTCAATTTATTCTGTGAGGAACATGGTATAATCCATGAGAGGACGCCTCCCTATTCACCCCAGTCAAACGGGGTTGCTGAAAGAAAGAACTGCACTATAACTGATTTAGTTAATACCATGTTAGACACAGCGGGTCTTTCCAAAGCATGGTAGGGGGAGGCTATATTGACTTCATGTCATGTCCTAAACAGGGTTCCCACAAAGAATAAAGAGATAACCCCGTATGAACAATGGGAGAAGTAAAGACTATCACTTTCATACTTGCGCACTTGGGGTTGTTTGGCGAAAGTCAATGTGCCAATTTCCAAAAAGCGTAAGGTTGAACAAAAAACCGTGGATTGTGTCTTTCTAGGCTATGCTCATCATAGCGTTGGATATAGATTTCTAGTGGTGAAATATGGAGTACTTGACGTGCATGTCAGTACAATTGTGGAGTCCAGAGATGCTACATTCTTTGAGGATATTTTTCCGATGAAGGATATGCCTAGCTCGTCGAGTCAGGAGCCTGATACAACTCCTGAATCTGCCATTCCAATGGAATATTTTGAGCAAATCCCCGAACAAATACCTGAGGAGGAAGACAATGAAACTCTGAGGAAGAGTAAAAAACAAAGGACTGTAAAGTCTTTTGGTCCTGATTTCATTGTGTACCTTGTGGATGATACTCTAAGTATCATTTCTGAAGCATATGCTTCTCCATATGCAGAATACTAGAAGGAAGCACTACGCAGTGAAATGGATTCCATTATCTCTAATGAAACTTGGGAGATCACTGAGCGTCCTTATGGTTGTAAACCTGTAGGATGTAAGTGGGTGTTCAAAAAGTAGCTTAGGTCTGATGGTACTATCGAGAAGTACAAGGCACGGCTTGTGGCCACGAGTTATACCCAAAAGGAAGGCGAAGATTTTTTTTGATACTTATTCACCTGTGGCTAGATTGACCACTATTCGAGTGCTACTATCTCTGACTGCCTCACATGGTCTTCTCGTTCATCAGATGGACGTTAAGACGACTTTCCTAAATGGAGAGTTGAATGGGAAAATTTACATGGAACAACCAGATGAATTTTCAGTAAATTGTCAAGAAGGAAAGGTGTGTAAGTTGTTGAAATCTTTGTATGGTCTTAAACAAGCACCTAAGCAATGGCATAAAAGTTCTATAGAATTTTAACATCCGCAGCTTTATTGTGAATGAAGGCGACATATGTGTGTATTATCGCCATAGTGGGGGCGAGAGAGTCATTCTATGTCGTATATTGGTGACATACTGATCTTTGGAACCAACCTTAATGTGATTAAGGAGGTCAAGGATTTCTTGTCTCAGAACTTTGAGATGAAAGATCTGCGAGTAGCTGATGTTATCTTAAATATCAAGCTGTTGAGAGGTGATGATGGTGGGATTACATTGTTGCAAACCCATTATGTGGAAAAGGTTCTAAGTCGTTTTGGTTATAACGACTGTAAATCTTCTCCAACACCTTATTATCCTAGCGTATTGCTTAGGAAGAATCGGAGAATAGCCAGAGACCAATTGAGATATTCTCAGATAATTGGTTCACTCATGTATTTAGCTAGTGGTACCAGGTCTGACATCTCGTTTGCTGTGAGCAAACTAAGCCGTTTTGTTTCCAATCCGGGAGATGATCATTAGCATGCTCTTGAGAGTGTAATACGCTATCTAAAGGGTACTATAAGCTATGACATTCACTATACCGAGTATCCCAGGGTACTGGAGGGTTATAACGATTCAAACTGGATATCCGATGCTGATGAGATTAAGGCCACAAGTGGATATGTCTTCACACTTGGAGGTGGCGCTGTTTCATGGAAGTCTTGCAAGCAGACCATCTTAACGAGGTCAACAATGGAAGCGGAACTCACATCATTAGATACTGCCACTGTTGAAGCCGAATGGCTTCGTGAGCTCTTGATGGATTTGCATGTGGTTGAAAAACTGGTACCGGCTATTCTGATGAACTGTGACAACTAAACTGTGATTGTCAAGGTGAACAGTTCTAAGGATAATATGAAATCATCAAGACATGTGAAGAGGAGACTCCGGAGTAATAGCTTTGGATTATATCCAAACAGCTAAGAATCGCGATCCTTCACAAAGGGTTTATCACAGAATGTGATAGATAATGCATCGAGGGAGATGGGTTTGATACCCACGTGAGTTATGCCATAGTGACAACTCATCCTATGTGATCGGAGATCCCGTGAAGTAGGATTGGCGAAACAAGCTATTGGTTAACTGGGAGGAGAGTACTTTTACAAACCCACTCTATTGGAGATGCAACTCTCTCCTAAATAATTATGGCAGGTTGATTTTTATCTTAATATGTTCTATGGCTTGTTTAAGCAAAGATATTGTCCTACAGAGCAGTATTGAAAGAACACACCTATATGAGCCCGACTGCTGGTCACAGTCCATGAGATAGGGTAATCTCTAGGAAGGTCATGAATAGGCCAGGAGTATGAATTATATGCTCCAACCCGCGGGGATGCCTGACAGCCTAGTATCAGTTAAGGACTCAAGTGAAACTTATTCACACAAAACTACCAATTCAAGACTTAGTCCATTGTGTAGTTGTGGATTAGTGTAGCTTCTGTTCTAGATGGATGTTCAACCTTATTCGGTCTCCATCGAAACACTGGTATATTAAAACAATATTGTGGATCAAGGCATTTGACATGTGTCTTTGAGATCTGGTGGGGGATTGTAGAAATTAATACGGGCTGGGCCCAGTTTTTAATTCTATTTAATTCCTAGAGAATCTCAAAGGCTCATGTGCACGTGCTAAAATTGATTAGTCCCACATGGAGAGTTGAAGGGGAGTTACACCACTTTATAAGTGGAACGTGATAGCCCCCTTGTGGAATTGGAGGAGGCCAACACACGTGCGCACTCGCTCGCTCGCCTCGCCGAGCCGAGCCGAGCCGTGCCGAGCCGAGCGGTCTGGTGGTGCGTCTTGTATGAGCACGTCCGGTGTGGATCGTTTTCTTTATCTATTCGAAAATCAAAACGCACCACTCGAACTAATGGCATTAACGAACATCGGTTACCAGTGTGTTATGGCTGCAGTTTGCATTGGTTGATGGCAACCGTTTCCTCTGGTCTATGTCTCTTCATTTTTGGCTTTTGGCTATTACATGAACAAATATCTGTTCGTGTTCTTTTGCTTCTCCAATTCACTCCACGAGAGACTAAGAAAGTATCTCTATCGTTTTGTTGCTGTTGTGACTGGCGATCTCCATCCCGGTGAGTCGCGTGTACGGTCGAACCGGGAGAGCAGGCCTCCGGAACCCCCGTCCTTGAAGGCTTTCACGAGCGAGGATGAATAAGGTTTTTGGGGAGCGTTCATGCGACTGCTCGCTGCTCTGTCTTCATCTGATCGTTGCTTCGGATCCACTGCTTCATCTGCGCAACTACTACCACGACGTCCACTGCGCCATGGCGAACGACAATCTCACCAACACTTCTGCTGCTGCTCCGTCTACCGGTTCTGGGTATATCAATCTCTTACTTGTTGTTTATTTAAATTTATTATCTGTTGTTATCTTGAACACTGAGATAGGAATACCACTTTCTGTTCTTTTGGAAATTAATATGACTATGGTGTTCATATCTGTTTGCTTTTTGGAAAAGTCCAGAGTATTGTCCATGATTCATCTCGTATATTTCTGGATTAAAGTACCTCGAAAAATACTTATATATTCAACAACATACCTTAGTACTCTAATGCATGCTCACCTACCATACCAGCTAAGCATCGGTTTATAAGAGCATTTCCAATGCGTGATTTCCATTGAAACTAGGACATGCCCCATCAGTCAGCGCGTGCGCTGAAGGGAGAGGTGTCACCGTGGTCGTTGTCACTTGTCACTCGTGGCGTGAAGGGGAGCTACACTCGCCGTCGTCGTCGGGAGGGGTAGGTGTAGGACACCGAGTCCCAGCAGAATCTTGACGGAGGAAGCTGCACCGCCACCATGGTCGCCACCCGCATCGTCATGCATGTTGTCGCCTCTAGATCTGGCGTCAGCTCACATCACTGTGCCCATCGCCTCCAAATCGTCGTGGCCATTGGATCCAAGTCACGCGTAACACTCTGGCTATTCGGAAGCCAAGATACCACTACTAAAACTAACATACAGCTATACTTCAGAATTATTTTAAACAATAACTCATATAATAGCAGAAAGGGATCATCATGCATTAGAACCAAAGTAGGACTAAAAACTAAATTCATTTGAGTATAATCAGGAAGTGATTAAAAAATCACTAGCAGCATTTAAATAAATATAACATGGAGAGAAATATCAACCAATCTTAACTTTATTTATTACAGTTCCTCAATTAATGAATGGAAGACATAATCGAAACTTATTCTTAAAGATAAAATATGGTGAACTGAGTGAAAAGTGTTTGTCTACTCTCTCCCAACATAGCCATCATCAACGTCACCTAAATAAATAAACAAAACAAGAATGAGCCAGAGACTCAGCAAGTACATCAAACAATTGATCATACAAAATTATGAATAAGTCAACCACAATAAGAATTATGAACTTAGCTCGGGAAACTTATGTGTATGTATGAAATGAATTGATGCATTGAAAGGAATGGACTGCACACATACTCATACCGATATAGCAAGTGACACACCCGTCGGTGTTCACCTAAGCCCGTACTTAACAAAGTTCGGGGATCCAATTACCGTACGAAGAACGTTTCATACGGGTGTCCGAAATTGCCAACATTGTAATGGTGGGTCTTACGTGCCCATACTGGAGTTGATGGGTCTTTACAATTCCACTCCCGTGGATGGAACATGAATAACGCATGAATGGAATGAAACATATGCAATGAAGGTCACCACTTTCTTCCACATGGATTACCAATTAAGAACGGAATATATAACATGGAATATGAACATGGACCACATGATTAACAGTACATCAACAATCATTCAATCGAAATCAATATATATTAACACATTGTACTTGCCTTCCGCGATGTGACGCGCTAGGAGGCAACGAAGGTGCTCCTACACTAGCCGCCTACACAATTATGTACTCGAAATAAGAACAACATGATACCGAACAAAACTACCAATGATCTACAATAACCCCCTGACTATCCAATACAACGAATAATCCCAAAACTGAAATCAGACAAATCAGCCACCTGAAACGACACTGGACAGCGGCACGAAAAAATTCATATCTATTGATCTGGGACTCGGAACGAGATGAGTCCAGTGCCCAACGAAACTTAACGAGCAAATCTACAAAATTCTAGTTGACAAGTTTTCCTAATTCTGCCAAAGTAATTTACTAAACAGAAGGTGAACGTATTCTCACGTAAAAACTATCCGCATAAACGTAATAAAGAAATAAGAACATAACATAACTATTAATCTATAAATCCAATTAGAGTGTTATTTATCAATATAGAAAGATGATAAAATTATCTACAGAAATCGTTTTGGGTGACAAATCTGAATCTGATCCTAACAATCATATTTCATTAAACAACTTTACTGACAATTCTCGTCGGGTTTCTGAGGACAGCAGGAAAGAATCTATCGTAACTTTTGAACTGTGGATCGGAATATGGTGATCTTGGTGGCTATGGAAATCTAAGAACAGTGGCTACAAATCTATAGGAGGTGAGAACCTCCAGATCGGCTTCTAAGATGCCAAAACTGGGTGCGCAACAGTCTGGACAGAACATATCTACTAGGGACAGATTTCGATCCAACCAAATTTAATCGAATTCGCATCTACCAAATTGTCAAACGACCAAGAACGACGATTGTTACCCTTGATGATCCCAGGGAAGCAATGAACAAGCTCTTGGTGACGACGATCCCCCTTCTCCTCTCTTCCTTCTTCTCTTGGCCGGCCACCGTACGCGAGAACCGCCACCCGGGGACAGTAACAGGAGAGATCGGCAGGAGCGCTCGACGTCGGGGGAGGAGGAGCACCACCACCAGGGAGGGGCGGCAGCAGGGGAGGCGCCAGATGGGGAGGGAGGCCGGAGCTTGGAGGTGGGGAGTGGGCGGCTAGGGTTGGGAGGCGCCCCTTTGGCCGGCTCCCCCCTTCCCTCTTGGGCCTTCTGGGTCGCGGCCTAGGTTGGCGAATAAAAGCAGAAAACTGTTAGTATAACAACTAAGCCTAAAAGGAGTCTAATAACATGAACCCTAGATCAATTAGAGAACACCTAATAAACTTTAGTGCGGAATCATTAACATACCATTAGATGAGGATGCCATCGTGATTGTTTGAGAATCGGTCTGAGTTGGTGTAGATCTGAGCACCGGGATGACGACGGTGGCCGTCTTTAGCACCGAGATGACGATGGTGGCCGTCGGTCTTCGTCCACCTTTAGCGCCCGTGAAGATCGGATCTGTTTGAACTTGGGTAGCCTAGAGCACACATGCACGTAGGTTTGCCGGGTTCATCCTTTTTATATAGCGCTTGGTGGCCGGGACCGAAACCAAATGTAGATTGGAGACGCCCCCGATCAGGGCGCGTGGGCTTAGGCCCCGTGAGACTCGGTCTCGGCTGTTAGCCGAGATCAATCCAACATTCTCCCCTTTGATCGTAAGGCTAACAACATAAGTCCATCCTCAAATGAAAATCAGCATACCAAGGTAATGTGTGGCATGATGGCCAGTGAAGTGCCATACAACCTCAGTACCTATAGTATACTATCACATTTAAAAATGGATATTCATAATACTTAATGGGAGTTGGTTTATTTTAAGGTCCTTTATCCAGAATCAGAGGCTTTCCAATAAACCCATGCCGGCAACATGATCACGAAATATATTGGGTGGTAAGCCTTTAGTAAGCGGATCCGCTAGCATTGACTTAGTACTAATATGCTTGATACTAATGGTTTGATCCTGGATTCTATCTTTCACAATATGAAACTTAATATCAATGTGTTTGGCAGCACCACTTGACTTGTTGTTACTCGCATAAAAGATCGGGTTCGTTATCGCAAAGATAAGGTGAGTGGTTTAGAAATGTCACAACCACTCTAAGACCCTAATAAAGTTCTTAAGCCATACACCGCTTCAAGAGCCTCATAACATGCCACAAACTCACTTGCATCGTTGAAGATGCCGTAAGTGTTTGTTTGGAGCTTTTCCACGAGATAGCTCCTCCAGCGAGTGTGAAGATATAACCTGACGTGGATTTCTTAGTATCAACACATTCCGCAAAATTTGAATCAATAACCTACAACTTCAAGGTTATCAAGATGCTTATATGTGAGCATGAGATGCTTAGTAGCTTGCATATAACGCAAGACTTTCTTAACGACCTTCCAGTGGTCCGTCCCGATTTGACCGATATCCGCCAAGCATTCCTGCACAAAAGCTAAGTCGTATGCAGCTTACTTGAGCATACATAATGCTTCCGACACCAAGCGTAAGGAATCTTCATCCGATCGGTTTCATATTGGTTCCTTGGACATTGAAATGTCCCAAACTTATCGCCTTAACGATAGGAGCAGTGAGCGAGCATTTATGCATATTGTATCTCTTTAGTACTCTGTCAACGTATGCTTTTTGAGATAAACTTAATACTCCTTTGGACCTGTCCCGGTGAATTTCAATGCCAAGAATGTAAGAGGCATCACCGAGATCCTTCATATCAAAATTGGATGAGAGAAATCTCTTGGTTTCAAACAGCATATCCTTATCGCTGCTAGCCAATAAGATATCATCCACATAAAGTACTAAGATGGTGAATTTACTCCCCTTGAACTTAACATATATGCAGTTATCAACTTCATTTTCCTTAAATCCAAAATTCCTTATAACTTTGTCAAATTTGAGGTACCACTGCCTCGATGCTTGTTTTAAGCCACAATAGATTTCTTAAGTCGACATCCCATATACTCCTTGCCTTCCACGACAAAACCTTCCGGTGGAGTCATGTAAACATTTTCTTGCAAATCGCCATTAAGGAATGCCGTTTTAACATCCATCTGATGTAGCTCTAAATCATAATGAGCTACAAGTGCCATAACGATTCGAATCTAATCCTTAGTTGAGACAGGAGAAAAAGTGTCATTATAATCAATCCCCTCTCTTTGTGAGAAGCCTTTTGCTACGAGTCTTGCTTTGAACCTTTCGATATTTCTCTTAGAGTCATGCTTGGTTTTGTAGACCCATTTACAACCTACTGTTTTGACTCCGTCAGGAATTTCTACTAAGTCCCATACATCATTAGTGTTCATAGACTTTAGTTCATCCTTCATGGCATCAAGCCATTTAGGAGAATATTCACTCATCATTGCTTCCTTATAAGAGGTGAGATCATCTACCTTCCCTATATCATTAATATCCTCATTCATGTAAACAACATAATCATTTGGGATGGCAGATCTTCTCTCCCGCTGTGATCTTCTAATAGGTTCAGCAACTATTGCAGGAGGCTGCTGAGGCACAGGAGATTGCTGAGGCTCATCATTAGGTATGACATTAGGAATTTCAGAGACCTCAACAGTGGGTGCATCAACATCATTTGGTACTGGAGGTGCAACCACCTGAAGTGCAGGAATAAAAATCTCTGGGATAAGCGGTGAAGGAACGTAAATCCGCTTCTCTTCAAGATCAATTTTCCTAGGCTCCAGGTCCTCATTATTTTCTAAGAACACATCATGTATTGTTTCTACAAACTTAGTTGTCCTATCAGGACAATAAAACCGATACCCTTTAGATCTTTCAGGATACCCTATAAAATGGCAACTTACTGTCTTAGGATCTAATTTTCCAATATGTGGATTAAATATCTTAGCTTCAGCACAACAACCCCATACTCTTAAATATTTCAAACTCGGCTTTCTCCCACCCATAATTCATAAGGTGTCTTAGGTAATCGATTTATTGGGAACCCTATTAAGAATATGTGTCATTGCCTTTAGTGCCTCCATCCATAAACCAGTTGATAAACTAGAGTAGCTAAGCATGCTCCGCACCATATCCATAAGTGTACTGCCATGCCTCTCACTACCCCTATTTTGCCGAGGTTCACCGTGTAGAATATTGGGCAACAATGCCATTTTCTGAAGGAACTTAGCGAAAGGGCTGTGAATTTGGCCATAAGGGCATGTCTCCCATAATATTCTCCCCACGGTTCGATCTTACCACTTTAATTCTTAGGTTGTACCGATTTTCAACTTGATTTTAAATATCTTAAATTTATCAAGTTATTCAGATCGGTCCTTAATGGGAAAAATATAACCATAACGGGAGAAATCATCAGTGAATGTAATGAAAGAATCAAAACCATCCACTGATGTCACAGGAAAAGGACCACAAATATCAGTATGAATTAACTCTAATAGTGAATTAACTCTAATAGTCCCGAGTCATGAAGTTGCTCCTTCTTTATTTTCTTTACGATTTTCCTTTAATGCAATCAATGCGTGAGTCCGAGTCGAGAAATCTAATGGTTGGAGAATCTCTTCTTTAATGAGACGCCCATTCTCCCTTCAAATGTGGCCTAAACGACAATGCCACAGTTTCGAAGAAGTCTCATTATTCTTTTTACGCATAGTATCACACACATTCAAAGATATCGGTGATTCATTAAGGGAAAGCATATAAAGCTTCCCTTGTCTAACAACAAGACCAACATTATTTGAATTAAATGTGATAACACACTTATTGTTACCAAAATTACATTTAAATCCATCATCGTCCAATAAAGATACTGAAATTAAATTCCTCCTAATGGAAGGAACAAAAACTACATTATTAAGACGAAGTGTGAAGCCGCTATCTAAAACTAAGGAAACAAAACCAACTGATTCCACTTCGGCTTCTTTTCCATCCGCGACTCTAAGACTTCGCTCCCCCTTTCTTAGTGTTCTCGCAGTATGGAATCCTCAGAAGAGTTGGTAACGTGCACAGTTGCACCTGAGTCAATCCACCAAGATTTAAGGGAAAAATTAGTATAAAGGGTTTCATCAACGAACGTTATAGAATCATTACCCTTCTTGGCGAGCCACTTTAGGAAACCAACACAATCCTTCCGAAATGTCCGGCTCCTGCGTAGTGACATGCATTCCCACTTGGTGCTTTAGCAGAGCAACATTGGGCTTAGGTGTATTTTGCACCTTAGGCCCCGATTTATCTGAATTAGGAGAGTAGTGCGACCTTTTCTTGGATTTGAAGTCCCCGAGAACTTCCTTTTCTTTGGGACCGCCAACTTGATTCACAAAGTCTTTCTTTTCGGTCCTAATCCTTTCTTCCTCCTGGACACACATGGCGATAAGATCGCTCATGATTCTTAAAAGCAGTGTACTCAGAAGGAAGAGAAGTCATAATGAAGTGGACTAGGAAACCATCAGATATTTCCATGTCCATGCCCTTGAGTTTTCCAGCCATATCAGTCATCATCATGATGTGCTCTCTTATACTGCTGGACCCATCATACTTAGTGGATAGAAGCCTCTGGATTAATGTACTGGCATAAACCTTAGTGGAGCCTTTGAATTTCTCCTCTACTAAAGCCAGATACTCCTTAGCATTTTCAGAATCTGGGATTGCTCCCCTGATTCCGACTGAGATAGAGGTCTTCATAATCATTAATGATAGACGGTTAGACCGCTCCCATTTTTCAGCATTATTATCATATATTTTCTTTTTCTCATCGTAATTGTCCTCACCAACGGTGGGGAAATGGAGCAGGCACTCTTAATGCATAATCAAGATCTAAAACTCCAAGGACAAGTGAAATTCTTTCTTTCCAAGCGGGGAAGTTGCTCCCCGTAAGCTGCTCAATGTTGTCAATTGTAGCAGCAACATTTGAAGCATTCATTGCTGAACATTAAAATACAGGGAAAAATTAGAAATAACATAAAAGTATTGCATGCAATTAACCCTACGTTGGTCTGATTAATAACATGCAAAAATTACAGTTCTAGTTTATATCACCGTTGGGCAGAAATAAAAGAACTATAACAATTAATGTGGCGACACATGACTACAAACAACGTTGGTCAGTATGTAATCATGTGTATACATAATGCCAGAATAAATCATAAAATTCTCTAATTAAAATATCTCGTTGGTTCAATTTTAATCAGAGACCGAATTTATACCGAAACATGAGCAATTATCATTAATTAAAACAGTACACAAAATAAATAATAATCATAAAACTTAATCATAAAACACTTTACAAAATGAAAAGCTACTGTGCAGCATCACACAGTTGAGTAATCAATATTAGATTAAACAGTACACAAAATAAATATATAAATAACTTAATCAGAAAAACATTTTGTAAAATAAAAAAAGGTACTGTTCATCCGTGGGCTCGGCCGGCCATCATCTGCGCGCTCGGCTTTATTCTGTATCAGGCGCGTCTCGGCACCAAAAAATCGCCCAAAAACTGAGATACGCGAGAGCCGTCGGATCTTAATGGACGGCCGAGATCGTCCGCGCATCCACTAGCCGAATCAGAGCCACGTGATCCGTCAGATCGCATCGGACGGTCGACAGTGAAAATCGCGACGTATAAAAGCCGGCCGAACGCGAAAACCCTAACCCTAAAGCCACTTCGCCGCCTCCCGAAAACTCGCGCACAAGACGAAGCGATAAGCGCCAGAATGGCGACTCCGTCGGCGACGCTGCTGGAGAAGAAAGGCCGAGCGATCATTGGGTGGATTCGGTAGCAGATGGTGGCGCTATCAGAGCCTCCTCCTGCGGCGCATGCGCGGCGATCGAGGTCAAGCGCGCGGCCGTCGAGTGGAGCTACGGTGGTGCCCGAGACCGGCGAAGGATCCAGATCTCCAAAAAAAGTAAGTGATCCAACGCCCTCTTTTGCACCGATCTGAGTTTTTGAGAGGGCTGCACCTTAGGGTTCTTAGGGTTCCGATTTTGGGGTTTCGGATTTGGGGATTTTCTGGATCACATTAGGGTTTTCGCTTAAGGGTTTCAAATCCCCTCCTTCTGAGTGCTAAGCCGAATCAATAGGGTCAGATCCGGGCGAGGCCAGATCGGCTGAGGCTGATCTGGTACTAATCGGGTTCACTATGAGTCTAGGGCTAGCTCTGATACCATTGTTAGTATAACAACTAAGCCTAAAAGGAGTCTAATAATATGAACCCTAGATCAATTAGAGAACACCTAATAAACTTTAGTGCGGAATCATTAACATACCATTAGATGAGGATGCCATCGTGATTGTTTGAGAGTCGGTCTGAGTTGGTGTAGATCGAAAGACCGGATGACGACGGTGGCCGTCTTTAGCACCGAGATGACGATGGTGGCCGTCGGTCTTCGTCCACCTTTAGCGCCCGTGAAGATCGGATCTGTTTGAACTTGGGTAGCGTAGAGCACACACGCACGTAGGTTTGCCGGGTTCATCCTTTTTATATAGCGTTTGGTGGTCGGGACCGAAACCAAATGTAGATTGGAGACGCCCCCGATCAGGGCGCGTGGGCTTAGGCCCCGTGAGACTCGGTCTCGGCTGTTAGCCGAGATCAATCCAACAAAAACCTCCCTGCCGAAACTGGAAATTCCGATTTTGTATTTGTCTTTTTCCTCCCCGATTTCTTTTCTATTTACCGATTATATTCCGGAGTATTACACCACAGTGACGGCTGGCAGCTGGGGAGAGGGCGGATGCAAAGGTCGACGGATGCGAAGTAGAGAGGCGGCGGCCTGGCGAGGACATGGGTGGAGGGGAGAGGCAACGTTGAGAGGGAGCAGAATTGTGGGGGCGACAGTAATGTTCATGTTGGAGAGACTGAATGGGATTAACCTCTAATTGCCTCGTGTATCGGAGGGGTGGACTCTTGAATAGTGTCTTTAAATTTAGTAAATCTCACTTAAAACTACGATGCATTTTAAAAGAAGACGCTTAAGTGATGTCTTTGGTTTATACCTAGGTGGAAGGTGGGACCACCGCTTAGGGACACTGTGCGTGCATTGTACATGCCCTCGGCACTTGGGACCACGCAAGTTACATTCCCGCTCCCCGAAAACGCCAAAAGCGCGCCAGGCCAAGAAAGATGAGAGAACCCCAGCGCTAGCTTTCCCGTTGCAGGGCTCACGGCGTGCCTGCGTGAACTGGGCCTACCCGATGCAACCTGTCCCTGTCAGTCTCGCCTCGGAAACTGATGTTCGACTGGCCTCTTCTCCCCCTTGCTCGCGTTGCATGGACCCCTTCCTGTGGACAAACTGGTACTACTCCTGTCCTACGTACTAATAGTAATACTAGTCTACCTGGGCCCAAACCAAAGTGGCTAAGCCGACAAGGGGGTGTTTTGCCTTTGATAGTTTGATTGGTTTTCCAGTGAATCATGGTTTGAGACGTTGAGTTGAGTTACGGTAGCACGTCAACTTGTTAAGGAAGGTTACGTGGATTCCTTGTTGGGGTCAATTTTTTTCGGTCAACGTTAAAATTTTTGCTAAAGGCGATCTGTATGTCATAGTCTACCTTTATAACTGTTACGAACCTACAGTCGATACTTAAAGGAAGTTATGAGACGACCAACTATGAAATCATCTGACCAATTATATGGTTTTAAACAGTTCCCGACCAATGAACTGGTCGGGGGACATAACAGTTCCCCCACATGATTAATGAGAAAGCAGTTATTAGTCATCCGACAACTTTCGACAATTGGTTAAAAGATATGACTATTCAAGACTCTACTGAAGACGTGCGTGAAGATTAGATACATCTCTAGCAACATTAACTGTCACCTTTTTAATAATTATAAAAGGGGTAACCCACGTATTCTTAAATAAGATTCATTTGGTTCTTACATTTTCAATCATAGTCATCACGATTATTTTGTAACACCCATTATTTCTTATGCAAACACTCAGGGTGTCCATAACAATAAAATGTCTTCATTTTTATAGTATTATCATATTATTTTTGTATAAGTTCGATAAGGAGCTATGTGTTCCGATCCAGGGGCGGAGCTAGAGTAGATGCATGGGGGTACAATTGCACCCTCAAAATTTTTGCTCAAAAAACTGGTATATACCCCCCTTAATACATAAAGAATACACTATACATATTAACATACATACTCCTCAACTCCTGGCAGCCCATTTAGCATTAGGCCCAACAGCATCTGAGAATCAAGCTCAAGTCAACTAGTCAAGGAGGCGTTAGGCCTAAGTGCCATATGCCAATCCAGGCGCTCTGGCAGTAGCGCAGGGGTGTAGCTGGCAGCTCATCGTGGTATCGGCGCATCGCGGTGCTTTGGCGCTGATTCTGGCTTCTGCGTCGACGATCTCGACCTCGACACGCTGGTCATGCCCCTCGAGTCTCGACCCGAGGACATGCATCAAAATACAAGGTTTCGAGAAGTGAAGAATCTCAGTGAGCTCTCTATTAAACTTGTTGAGACAAAGAAGCATGATCGCTATAAACTTGTTTATTTGCTGCTCAAATTGGTATTGATCCTTCCTGTGGCTACTGGAAGCTGAAAGAGTGTATATTCGGCAATGAATCATGTGAAGAACTAGTTACGTACATTGAGTGTGAATTTTTTTTCTATAAGTTAGTGATGATATTGTCATAAATCGCTTTGAAAGTACGAAGGAACGTCGTATCAAATTGTAATTTTTAAAAATATTTTGTGATGTTAGTTATAGTGTGAACATGTAATTTAACACATTTGAACTTATATATTATGTCATTTGAATTTGGGTTGGAATGGATGTTTTTTAAATTTGCATCCTCATTGTCAAAATCTTGGCTCCGCCGTATTCAGCCTTATACTTATTGACTACAACTCCTCTAGGTTATTATGAATAGTAACTGACAGCTGAGCTATTTATCCTTCTATATTTGCCTTTTAAATGCAATCCTTTCTGTCAGTTTCTATTCATAGCACTTCCTTTATTACATGGGTTCACGTTCATGTCAGTACCATCGGCGTCAATAGTTTACGGCATCAAAAGTTGCTTTCATGTCCTTTGACCATATTGCTAATGGAGTATAATGAAAGGACGAAACTTTTTTTAAATGTTTTACATGGACGACGAGAACCTTTTTTAGAATGTTTAGACGAAGGAAAATGCGTCGCCCGATACAGTAAAATAAATCAAACGTCTTCTGTCGCTGTTCAGCATTATGCCTAATTCAAATTATTCACTGTTCATCATTATACTTAATTTAAATTGTTAACTCTCGTTGTCTACCACCACGATTACTCATTTTTTTCTTCCCACGCCTGAGTCCGTGCGTCTCTCTCTCCTTATCACACCCATGTAATAATCTTCTTTTTCCCATTGCTATTTCTTTTCCCCATCATTCTCTCCATTCAGACCAAACCTCACAAGCAGCATCGTCAGATCGTGCTGCAGCTCCCGCACCACGAGGCCACCTTGTCCGGCTGCAGCAGCAGGCGCATGCGGCTGCGCACCGAGCAGTTGGCTAGGTCTTCGCTTCTTTGGTTTGTTTCATTTGGCTTTTTGGTCTAGTTCCATTAAATGAGGATAGATCCAGTTCTACAAGCAAGCTTCGAGGGCATATGCAAATAGTATATCCACCCCTTCCTGATCTGTGTAGCTTGGATGATTTTTTTTGGTTGGATTGGAAATTCTGTAGATCCTAAATGTGTTTCCAGTTCTATTTTTTGAAATGTTGCGGTTCGTTGAAAATATTGTTGCGACCGGTTGAAAAGAATATTGCATATTGTTCTTTGAGATGTTGCAACCCGTAAAAGAAATGTTGCATCAGTAGAAAAAAAATATTGTAATATTTTTCAACGCGTTTTTTTTCAGATGCTTTGTTTTGATTTTGGATGTTCACGGCGTCGTCGACCCTGCCCCCCTCGAGTCCCCTCATCCACTTTCAAACTCCGTCTCAGCCACCCTCGTGGCCCCGTCCCTCCACCTCGCAGTGCCGGTGACTATAGCCCCCTCGGCCATTTCCGAGCCCGAGCTCCACCTCGCGGCGCCGAAGAGCCCCTCGGGCGCCTCCCGTGCCCCTCGCGGCACCGTCGTTGATAGTGACGTTGGTGGTTTTTGCAAGTGTTGCATGTGCCCAAAAAAGTGTTGCATGTTGTAGTTATATGATTTTTTTTATTGCTGTAGGTAATTTGAGATGTTAGGTACCATATTTTTTAGTGTTGCAGTAACAAATGATTGAAAATGAGATTTTTTTTAGAGGTATTTTGAATGTCACATGATGAATTTTGTTTCATATAGCACTGGGATCGTAGTGTTATTGAGGCAACATTTTTTTTTTACCATTTTTGTACTGAGATGTTACATGCAATAATGTGAGCGTTAGTCGCGTCCTTAGACGAAACCTCCTTAAGAGTGATAGTTGAATTATAAGTTTGTAACCAGTTTGAAACACGAGAATTTTTAGTTCCTGCTAGAATTATTTTATTTTCATGTGATTCTGCGTTCCACATTTGGTTTAGAGCATAGGTTCTAAGTTCTAACCCGTGTCAAAGCACGTGGAGGTGATCGGATAAACTGGTCGACGAAAGACAAGATTCGCAACATGCTCCACACGAGTGACGGAACTACATTCCAATGTCTCTTTTTTTTACTATGACTCAGCCCAACCGACATGTGGGGTCCACTTCGGGCCGTGTGGTCCCGGTCCATGCCAGAACTTCCCCAACAGCAAACATTCCTCCTCACAGCCTCACACCCCCCCCCTCTCCCATCTCCCTTCCGTTTCTGTTCCGGACCTGGGCCGCCTTTGCTTAAACACTCTCAACCCAATTTTGTAACACCCACCTCGCGTCCGCTTCCACCGCTACAGTCTAGAGTCACGCCCTCCACTCCACCCCTGCTCTACTGTCTCCGCAGTCTGCACCGCCAGTGGCTGTGGCCGTCAGCCCGTGTCTCGGTTCGTCATCCTCTCTCTCTTCTCTCTCTCTCTCCCCTCAACGGTCAGGCAGCGGCCGCGCAGCCAGCACAAAGCGCAAACAGGGAGAGTAAGCTTGTGGCGTTGGTGCCAGCGGAGAAGGCAGAGCTTGGGGTTCGGAAGCCAATGGCGCGGAGGGCTGTGGTGGCGTTCGTTGCGTTCCTCTTCTTGCTGTTTTTCGGTGAGTTCTTGAACCATATGCTTCTTCCATTGCTCGTTTGGTGGCAGTGTTGCCTTTTGGGAGTGTTTACTGAGTGCTGGGTGCTTGATGCCTTGCTTGCTGCTTGTGCTCTGGTGGGACAAAGAACATGATGCTTCTTGTTTCTTGGAATGGAGATCATTATTTAGATTAAATATGTTCTTTTGGGGGAAATCAAATTCCCCATTTCTGTTACTCATTTTATCTATCCAGCCATTAGATTGTTCCCTTTGACATGAAAAAAAGAAGCGCAAATGATTACTAAAACAAGGAATAAAACGCACACTTTCAATGTGGCTTTGAAGGGCATTGCCACGGCGGCAAGATTGGCATCTGCTACGGGCGCAACGCGGACGACCTGCCGGCGCCGGACAAGGTGGTGCAGCTCATCCAGCAGCAGTCGGTCAAGTACGTGCGCATCTACGACACCAACATTGACGTCATCAAGGCCTTCGCCAACACCGGTGTCGAGCTCATGGTCGGCGTCCCCAATGCCGACCTCCTCCCCTTCGGGCAGTACCAGTCCAACGTCGACACCTGGCTTAAGAACAGCATCCTCCCCTACTACCCGGCCACCATGATCACCTACATCACGGTGGGCGCCGAGGTCACCGAGAGCCCCGTCAACGTTTCCGCCCTCGTCGTGCCCGCCATGCGCAATGTGCACACCGCCCTGAAGAAGGTCGGCCTGCACAAGAAGATCACCATCTCGAGCACGCACTCGCTCGGGATACTGTCCCGATCGTTCCCGCCGTCCGCGGGGGCGTTCAACAGCAGCTACGCGTACTTCTTGAAGCCGATGCTGGAGTTCCTCGTCGAGAACCAGGCACCGTTCATGGTGGATTTGTACCCCTATTACGCATACCAGAACTCGGCAAGCAATGTCTCCTTGAGCTATGCGCTGTTCTCACCGCAGTCTCAGGATGTGATTGACCCAAACACTGGACTGGTTTACACAAACATGTTTGACGCGCAGGTCGATTCCATTTTCTTTGCTCTCATGGCTCTGAACTTCAAGACACTGAAGATCATGGTCACTGAGACAGGGTGGCCGAACAAAGGAGCAGCTAAGGAGACCGGAGCCACTCCGGACAACGCTCAGACTTACAATACCAATCTGATACGTCATGTTGTTAATGACAGCGGGACACCTGCAAAACCTGGGGAAGAAATTGATGTCTACATCTTTTCCTTGTTCAATGAGAACAGGAAACCTGGCATTGAGTCGGAGAGGAACTGGGGACTGTTCTTTCCAGACCAAAGCTCTATCTACAGTCTTGATTGGACTGGCCGAGGCAATGTGGACATTATGACTGGAGGAAACCTTACGAATTCAAATGGGACTTGGTGTGTTGCGTCAACTAATGCCTCGGAGATGGATCTGCAGAATGGTTTGAATTGGGCATGCGGCCCAGGCAATGTCGATTGCTCTGCTATTCAACCAAGTCAGCCCTGCTACCAGCCTGACACGTTGGCTTCCCATGCTTCATTTGCCTTCAATAGCTATTACCAGCAAAATGGAGCTAATGATGTGGCTTGTGACTTTGGTGGTGCCGGAGTGCGAACGACGAAAGATCCAAGTAAGTTTCCCATGCTTAATACACTTATGTTCACCGTGATATGATGTGGATGATTTAATTAGACAGTTTTGCTGTACTTTTGTTGCGTTTAAAATGGTTCATGGTTGTAGTCTGGATAATGGCAAAGAAGCTCAATGTAAGCCTATAATTCCAAGCAATATGTTCGGACTAAAACCTGTTTATAGTAGTATGTATAGGTCGTTTGATAGATGATAGGAGTATAATTCGGAGTATAATGCTAGCTGTAGTTATGAATAGCTAACTTTCATGTGTTTACGGTGAGATTATTTTTGCTATAGACTACAGAGAGTTAGTATGTTACTGTATTAACATAGCTTGCTTAAGCTCAATTTTGAGTACCCTATTATTAATTTGTATATTTCTGTTTTCTCTCTTTGCTTCTTCTTGAGTTGATATGTTGGACTTAGGAAAACGGCCATGCGCATTGTCGATTCTGATTGATTCATTTCAAATAGCAAGTATGCTATTACATTTCATAGTATTCTCATGCTTCAATTCTGTAGGTCTTGAAATGACTGAGAGGTATGGACAGCATTCTTATTTTCTAACTCTGCGTGAATCAACATATGTTCCGATAAAAAAAAATATGTGTGAAAATTTGATGATGGGAGTAGTATTTTAGTATAGCTTACCAATGGGTATGTTCTGGTTCATATAACGCTAGATGAAATGACCTTCCAGACAACTGGACTTCTAGAGATCATATGTGTTCCCTCTACACCAGCACTACCGCGTTCTTCTATAAGCTCTGTTAGAACTTAGTTTTGCTTGTGCTTGATTGTTTAATAATGGCATTAAGGCCTGGATCATGTTTCTTTTCGTGGCCAGTTTGATTATCCTCTCATGCTTTATGAATTGTTTGCTTGCAGGCTATGACACTTGTGTTTATATGGCTGCCGGGTATGAAAAAACTCTCATTTCTTTTCGCAAATTTGAGAAAAAAATTCACCAACTAGTTTTAGAAACAATTGCACTGACTATCATTTTCTTTTCTTTTCTTGAAGCAGTAAGATGAGCACAACAAATTCATCCACCCTTCCAGTTCCAAGCGGCTCCAGTCTGTCACCAGTGGCCAAATACTTCACCCAATTGCTCCCTATGCTGCCCATTGTGATCGCTGCAGGTATTCTGTGATATTCGGAGAGCGCTCTAGTTATCTTTTCGGATGGAAGGTGGAAGGCTAATCGCCTAATACTGGAAACCAGTACTGGTTTGTTTTGTTTTCGAGGGTACTAGGAGCCGTATCATGCAGTAGGGATTTCTCTAGCCAGTTAGATGTACATCGCCACGCGGACAATATATATCAGTTAGCGGACAATATATATCAGTTAGCATTAAGAACTCGCTGATGATGTCTCTCATTTGTTTGTACTCTCACTGCATGTTGCATCATACTAGTATCTCAAATCTCGATTGCACAAGAATTACATATTTGTGGCCTTGTTGTGGGGATTGAAAATTAATAGGCGGAGAGAACTTTGGCTGGTGAGATCCTTGTGGAGCAGCTGGACCATCAAATGGATTGTAGCCTTGCAGGGAGTTTTTGCGTCAGTTATCGGAGAGGTCCTGGTATGCATTGTTATTTATTAAGCCTAGAAATGGGCCATCGTTTTGATGCCGCAATGCTATACACACTAACTTTTGATGCAGCAATGCTATACACACTAACTTTTGATGCTGAGCCTGCAATTCTATACACGCTTAACTTTTTTTTTTGTACATATGCTACAACACTTGGTTGAATGGTGTAGATCAAAAGTTGTTGGTATAGATCATGAGTAGCATTGGGTCAGAAAAAATATATTAAAGGTTGAGGTCGAAAAACTTTGTATTTGCCGTAATGAACTCAGATGAGTTCCTCATGTATTTATACTCGGAATCGGTTACAAGAGATTGTTAAGTAGTTACAATTAGTTACAATCAAACATAGAGATCACATCTGTCAAAATAGAGTTTTATCTCTTACGTGCCACAGTAATGACAACGGACGGATACAATACTTTTACAGATAAAACAACATTTAGTTCTTTGAACTTCAACATTTCTCTGAAAACTTCGACGCGATATCTGTAGACGTTCTGGACTCTGCAACTGATGCTTTTCTTAACATTCCCCCTTGATCACAACATGATATATCAATGTTGAGATTGTGACGCTGTCTTTCAAACAACTGCCGAGCCAGTGCTTTTGTGAAGATATCTGCCGCTTTATTAGCTGAAGATATGAATCGCACATCTATAATCTATAATCGATTCGCGACTCTTTCTTTGACAAAGTGAAAATCCACTTCTATATGCTTCGTGTGTGTATGGAAAATAGGATTTGCGGCTAGTTTAGTATCCCCAAGATTATGACACCACATAATCGGTAGCCTACTCTGAAATACACCCAATTCCTTCAGTAGAGACTTCATCCAAATCAGCTCTGCCATTGCATTAGCTACTGCTTTGTATTCAGCCTCAGTGCTAGATCGTGATACTGTCGGTTGTTTCTTTGAGCTCCAAGACACTAAATTGGGTCCAAAGAATACCACATAACCATTCTGTGATCGACGGTCATCTGGTGATCCTGCCCAGTTTGAGTCAGAGAATGTGCTTAACAGATACGATGAAGATCGTTTGAATTCCTAGTCCAGCACCAACAGTAGCTTTCACATACCTCAGTATCCTTGTTACAGCAGCCCAATGCACATCAATGGGAGTTTGTAGAAACCGATAGACCTTATTCACAGAATAAGCTATGTCTGGCCTTGTAAATGTTAAGTAATGCAACGCCCCTATTGTGCTTCTGTACCGAAAACCACTATCCGCTGAAAGTTGATTTCCCCCCTCCTGAGATAATTTCTCAGTCGAAGCCATAGGAGTTGAAGCAGGCTTGCAATGCTGCATATTCACCCTTAACAGTAAATCCTCTGCATATTTTGTTTGTGACAATAGTAGACCAGATTTCTTATTTTTCACTTCAATGCCAAGAAAATAACCCAGATTGCCTAGATCCTTTATTGCAAAATCTCTAGCCAGCACATTGACGAGTTTTTCAGTAGCTGCAAAAGAAGAGCTTGCAATGATAATGTCATCGTCATAGATGAGCATGTAAACTGTAATTCCTGTATTATTGAATATAAGCAGGGATGCGTTTGCTTTAGAAGGAACAAAACCAAGTGTTTGTAACTTCATGCTCAGTCTTGAATACCAAGCTCTGGGAGCTTGTTTTAGTCCATAGATTGTTTTATTCAATTTACACTCAAAATGAGGAAATTTTGGGTCTGAATAGCCAGGGGGTTGTTTCATGTATACTTCTTCCTGAAGAACTACATGTAAGAATGCATTGCTGACATCAATATGACGTAGTGCCAGCCTTGAGACACTGCAATAGCAAGGATCAATCTCACAGTAGTTGGTTTGATTACTAGACTAAAAGTATCTTCATAATCCAAATCATATTTCTGCTTAAACCCCTTCGCTACAAGTCATGCCTTATATCTGTTAACCAAACCATCAGAGTTGAACTTGAGTTTAAAAACCCACTTTGAATCAATGACATTCATTCCCTTCTGAGGAGGAACCAAACTCCATGTTTTGTTTCTCAACAAAGCCTGGTACCCGTCGTCCATGGCTTCCTTCCATTGTGAATGCTCCAGAGCTTGTTCATGAGACGAAGGCTCAACAATTGTAGCCTGAAATGCACGATGGTTTAAAGGATAACACGGTGTGACATCAGTATACACTTTTGGCAGAGTGATGTTATTTTGAAGCTGCGTTTGCATACGCGGTTGCTGCTGCTATTCTTCTCCCCAAGCAGAGTCTGATGAACTGGACAACTGAGAACCACCAGTTTCTACAGTAGGAACTGTTAAGAATGGCAACTTGTATTATCAGGGGTCAAAGGACCAGTATATATAGACAAGTACAATATGCAAATAACCCCTCATAACAATGGGGAATAACACAATTATACATATATCTCTAACACCCTCTCAAACTCATGGTGGATCAACAACACTGAGTTTGGAGAGGTAGAAGCGGTACTGCGCTCGAGTCTAGGCCTTCGTGAAGAAATCCGCTATCTGAAGCTCGGAAGACACATACTGAAGAGCAATCATCTGATCATGCACACAAGACCTCATGAAGGAAGCGTCAACATCAATATGCTTGGTGAGCTCATGCTTCACAGGATCACGGGCAATACTGATAGCACCTGTACTGTCTGACAAGAGAGGAGTTGGTGTAGTGACAGAAACATCAAAATCCTCAAGTAACCACCGTAGCCAAGTAATCTCTGCTGTCAAGAGAGCCATAGCTCGTAACTCAACATCTGCACTCGAACGAGATACTGCAGTATATTTCTTCGTCTTCCAGGCAATGAGAGAACCACCAAGAAAAACACAGTAAGCAGAGATAGACCGGCGATCAGAGGGATCGCTGGCCCAAGTAGCATCCGAGTAAGCCTGAAGTTATAACGAGCTGGAGTGTGGGAAGAAGAGACGGTGAGAGATAGTCCCACGAAGGTATCGCAGAACTCGAAGAAGGTGGTCAGAGTGGACCCGAGGGAGCGTAAACGAATCGACTCGTAATGTGGATCGGATAAGTGATATCCCAAGCGAGTAACAAAGAAGGTACACAAGACTCCAAACAAGATGACGATAGCGAGTCGGATCAGAAAAAAGGCTCACCATCAGAGGGCCGGAGATGAACGTTGAGCTCCATGGGAGTCTCAATAGTACGCTGATCAGTGAGAGAAGCACGATCAAGAAGATCCTGAATATACTTCTCTTGGGACATAAAGAAACCATCTGGAGTGGAAGTAACCTCAATCTCAAGGAAGTAACGAAGAGAACCAAGATCCGACATAAGGAACTGCTCACTCAGACGAGCCTTGACAAAGGCAATGTACTCAGAATCATCTCCGGTGATGATCATATCATCAACATATAGAAGAAGAAGAGTTCGACCACGAGACGAAGTGTGGACAAAAAGAGCAGGATCATGATCACTAGCTGAGAAGCCAGCGGCAGTGACCACAGAGGAGAAGCGCTCAAACCAAGCACGAGGGGCTTGTTTAAGGTCATAGAGAGAGCGATGAAGACGACCGACCATGTCCTCAGGAACAGAATACCCAGGTGGCGGATGCATGTAGACCTCCTCACGCAACTCGCCATTAAGAAAGGAGTTCTTGACATCAAGCTGAGAAACGGACCAATGGCGAACAGACGCCATCGAAAGAAGAGTGCAGACAGTGGTCATGTGGGCCACAAGAGCAAAAGTGAGGTGGAATAGAGGCGGCAATCATCAGGGTACGAGCCGTCTCAAGGAGATGACGATGCTTGCGCTCAGCGACACCATTCTGAGCATGAGCACTAGGACAAGAGAACTGAGCGAGAGTGCCCTGCTCAGCAAGGAAGCTGCGCAGGTTACGAGAGAGATACTCGCCAACAGAGTCAGCACGGAAGACTCGAATAGGAGTGGATAACTGTGTGCGAACCATAGTGGCAAATTGTTTATAGATAGACAAAGCCTCACTACGGGAAGACATAAAGTATATCCAAGTGTGACGAGAGAAGTCATCTATAAAAATGATATAATATCGATGGTCCCCTTTCGAAAGGAAGGGAGCCGGACCCCAAACATCTGAATGAACAAGATCAAAAGGACGCTGAGATACTGACTCACTATGAGAGTAGGGAAGCTGAATCTGTTTCCCTAACTTACAGCCCTGATAATCTAAAGATACGTCTCCTGAGATAAGACCCCAAAAGACCACGACGAACTAAGGATGACAGACGAGATCCACACAGATGACCAAGACGGTAGTGCCACTGCTGGAAAGAGCTGGTAGACGGAGTAGCAGAAGCGGAGAGACTGGCGGCGACGGTGGCAGCGGAAGGAAGGTGAAACCAGTCAAGCTCCCAGAGACGCTGAGAGTCAAGGCGCCGAGGGCCAAAACCAATCAGAGCCCCCCGTGTGGCGGTCCTGAACATAACAAGAGTTAGAATCAAGAATAACTCGACAACCAAGGTCTGTAATCTGCCCAGCAGAAAGAAGCTGCATGGTTAGACGAGGAACATGAGCAACAGAAGGAACATGAAAAGATGAGTTGCTAAAAGGTCCTTGACCAGAGACAGAAAGAGAGATACCATCAGCAGTAAGCACACTGACAGGGGAATCAATAGGTGTAACAAAAGACAGAGTGGAAGAATCAGAAGTCATGTGAAAAGATACTCCGGAATCAAGGATCCACGGGAGGTACTGATCGTAGGAGGTGGTTTCTCGGTTCAAGAGTCACCGCAGAACCCATGTAACTCCGCCGAGTGAGAACCTAAAGCGGCAAGCAGGCGTCGAAATTTGACTATCTCCTGCTCGGTGAGAGAAACCGCGGAAGTAGTTGATGCAGACGTCGATGTAGAAGTACCGGTGCCAGTGCTAGGAGAAGAACAACGTGAAAGATGCCGCTGCTTCTTATAGCACTGGGACTCAATGTGGCCGACCTTGTCGCAGCAGGAGCAGCGAGGACGGCCACCGCCAGATGGAGGGTGGCCACCACCACCTGTGGTAGCCGCTGGAGGAGGCAGTGTACTGAAGCGTGGAGCAATCGGTGTAGCAGGTGGACGGGCGGCGAGCACGGAGGGGAGTGGCATCAGACCAGCACCACTCAGACGAGTCTCCTCTGCACGTATCTCGGTAAGGGCCCCCAGAAGAGTGACACGAGGGTGGCGTGCAAGAAGCTGGGCACGCCTCTACTCGAACTTAGGACAAAGGCGACTAAGGAACTCGTAGACACGTTGAAACTCTAGGTCAAGACGCATACCAGCAAAGACGAACAGGAGCGGCACCAAGAAGGCGAAGAGAGTCCACCGACGCGCATGCAGTAACTTTGAGCATAGAAGGCGTCAACGGTAGTGTTACCCTGCTGAAGAGAGTGCTCCTGGCGAACCACTGACAGGTAGAGGGCATCTCCAGAGGGTTCGTAGCGCTAACGAAGGTGAGTCTACATCTGGATAGCCGAAGAAAATCCCATAACCTCGTAAGAGAATCGAGGCCGACATCGGCGATGAAGACAAAGAATACCGAAAGCGCCGTCGTCGCACCACTGAGTGTAGGCAGTCAATCGATCCATGTAGAAATCCAGAGTCTCTTGGTAGGTAGAGGCAGCCTTCTCATCAGCAAGGCCACCAGCCTCAACAGCAGCCTTATCGGCTGTCGAGAATAGCGCAGCAGACGTAGGCTCCGTCGGAGGAGTAGGGCAAGACGAGCAGGTGACATCGCTAGAGAGGACCCCCCAGAGACGAAGACCACGCATGTGGATGCGTATGTGAGACACGAAGTTGGTGTAATTAACACCGTCGAAGATCACCGGGCAGCGAGGGAGGGAAACGGTGCCCATTGGTAGGTGGCGCTAGACAGCGCGGTGACCAAGGCAACGAAGTCTAACAGGTGGCGCGGGACGGCGCGGCAGTTAGAACAACGCTTTTTTTCTGATCTGTCATCACTTTTCGACCGAATCGGTCGACTTTTTAATGGGCCGAATTGCTACCGCTTCGACGAAAGCTTCTTTGGGGACTAGGGTTCCCCGTGATTGCTTCCGAGGGCGGCGGTTGGTCTGCGGCGGAGGTGACGGCGCAGCGTTGGCCGTCGGCGGAGGTGACGGCGCAGTGATCGCCCGTGGGGAGGCGACGGCGGCGCGCCCACGCGAGGAGTCGATGCAGCGACGCTATTGCACGCGGAAGGCGGCGCAGTGGCGGTCGTTCAAGTGTCGCTGGCCAGGCGACGGATGGTGGTGAAGGCGGCGCCCAGCGAGACGCGACGGTGGCGTCGACAGAAAATCAGAAGTCGCGGGGGCCGGCGCGGGCGACGATGACGAGCAGTGTCGCAACGGCGGCGTTGATCCGAGCAGCACCTGAGGCCCATGCGGAGACGAGGTGGTAGGTTGCCGTCGCCGTCGGGGGAGAAGATGAAGCCGACGGAGCGGCAGACGGAGTTGCACGAGCGAGAGGGGAGCCGCCGCCGGCGGCTAGGAAGAGGTAACCCTAATGCTCTGATACCATGTTAGGAATAGCAACTTGTATTATCAGGGGCCAAAGGGCCAGTAAATATAGACAAGTACAATATGCAAATAACCCCTCATAACAATAGGGAATAACACAACTATACATATATCTCTATCAGGAACATTGTCAGCGTATTCCTCATAATGATCATCATCTACTGATGGTGCAATTGTCATAGAAGGAGCAGAGGGAAAAACAATAGGAGGTAGTGTGGACAGAGAGTTCAGAGAAGTGTTTGCCAGACTAGAAACAATGTTGTCAGCCGAATGAAGCAAAAGGAAACACACTCATAAAAAAATTACATCTCGAGAGATGTAAACACGACTTGAAGAGCGATCCAAACACTTATAGCCTTTATGCATTGTGTTGTAACCCAAGAACACACACTGTTTTGAACGAAACGACAATTTTATGGAGTTTTATGTTCTGAGATTCGGCAACAGGCGCATCTGAAGGATTTCATAATGGAATAATCAGGATTTGTGTTTAAAAGACGAGAGATAGGTGTAGAAGTATCAATGACTCGACTCGGTAGGCGATTTATGAGATAAGTTGCAGTAAGAAAAGTTTCATCCCAGAATCGAACTGACATTGATGATTGAGCTAACAAGGCAAGTTCCATATCAATGATATGTTTGTGTTTCCTCTCGGCAGCACCATTTTGTTGGTGTGTATGTGGACAGGAGAATCGATGAGAAATCCCTACTGATCTAAAGTATTTATTGAGCTTCTGATACTCACCTCCCCAATCATATTGAAGAGCTTGTATCTTTCTGGCAATAAGAAGTTTAGAATGTTTCTGAAACTGAAAAAAGATACTCTCGACATCTGACTTGTGTTTTAGGAGATAGATCCAAAAGAATTTGCTATAATCATCAATGAAGCTAACATAATATCGAAAGCCACCTACTGATTTTGGTGCAGGACCCAAACATCAGAGTGTACAAGCTCAAGAGCAACAGTAGACACACGAGTGGAGGAACTATATGTGAACTACTGTTGATGTAGGATGCCCAAGCCATTGATGCCACTGCTCCGGCATAAGTTTTAAACTAGCAAAAAGATGATCACGTTGGCTAGGCTTTCGAATGGATGTCAAGGAGTAGAGACCATGCTCACATTTGTCGTGAGGCAGGATTTTCTTTGTGACTTGGTCCTTGACACAGAAGTGATTTGGATGAAATTCAAAAAATGCATCATTATCAAGAGCAAACTTATGGATAGAGAAAATGTTTTTCTTTATCTTAGGAACATGTAGAATGTTTCTGAGATAAAGAGGAGTATGACCATGACCATAAACAATAGATTGACCAATGTGAGATATAGACAAACCAACACTATTTGCAACTTGAATTTGATCTCCACCCTTGTATGAATCCTGAATTGAGAGCCTGTTAAGATCACTTGTGATATGATCAGTAGCCCCATTGTCCACATACCAATTCGTATCATCCTGGTATGTTCTTGTGGAAGCTGATGCTGCAACACGCGGTTGATCCTCATATTGGTAGGAATGGTCGAAGCGGTGACAACAACGAAGTGCACCATGTCCATGCTTGCCACAGACTTGACAAGTTGGCCTACCAATTGCTGTTATTGCTTGATCGATTTGAAGATCGATTCCCACTATTGTAGCTGTTGCCGGTGTTGTAGCTATTGCCATTGCCACAACCACGTCCACCATTGCAACCTCCTCAGGTGACATTGCCGGCAGACGAAACCACCTGAACTTTAGTGTTCTGGCGTTCCTTTCGCACTTCATAGCTGACGAGATGTGCGTATAGGTTGGTCAGGGTGACTTCATCTGAATGAGTGGTCATGGAGGTGACAAAGGAATCGTAATCATCTCCAAGACCGGCCAAGATGTAAGACACGGTCTCTTTTTCACGGAGTGTATGACCAATAGATGCCATCATGTCCGCCAGATTCTTCATCTTGTGAAAATATTCAAAAGCAGTGAGATCCCTCTTGCGTAGGTTGGCGAGCTGGAACATGATCTGCATGAGTCGTCCACGTGAGCGTGAGGCAAACATGCGCTCTAACGCTGCCCACACTTCTGCCGACGTTGTCACGAAGAGGACATGGCCAAGAATCTCCTACCTAAGCAAAGAAAGGAATGCACGGAGCACCAATTGGTCTTGCTGAAACCACAAGGTGTATTCAGGATTCGCGATCTGGCGCGCTCCAGTTTCGGTGCTCTTAGCAACGAGGGGAGATGGAGTCATCACAGATCCTTCTACATAGCCTAGCAGACGTTGGGTACGTAGATACGTCACGATCTGTGGCTTTCCAAAGAAGGAAATTGTCTCTGTTGAGACACACGGTGATGAATTGATTGAACGACGGTGCAGGAAGGATGTTTGCCGACACGCCGTGGCCATGGACGAAGAGACAGAGAAAGAGTTGCTGGAGGAAGTAATCGTGGTTTGATAAGAACGTGTTTTGATACTATGAAAAACTTTGTACTTGTCGTAATGAACTCAGATGAATTCCTCGTGTATTTATACTCGGAATCGGTTACAAGAGATATGACAAAGTAGTTACAATCAAGCGCAGACATCACATCTGTCAAAACGTAGTTTTATCTCTTATGTGCTACAGTAACAACAATGGACAGATACAGTCCTTTTACTGATATAACAGCATTCGGTTCTTATCTCCGAACTTCAGCCTTCCTCTGAAAACTTGGGCGCGATATCTGTAGACGATTCTGGACTCTACAACATATGCTTTTCTTAACAGAGGTCATGTTGTAGTACATCAAAATGTGTATAGAAATGTGTAGTGTGTGAAACATTTTCCTTTTAATGCCCCTTTTAAACTGTAGAATTGGTTCTCCGCTATCTACTGCGAGGGCCCTTTAATGCGTTGAAGCCCTCATTGGAGTTGGAACGCAGGATTCTCATAGGAATTTTATAGAAACCCAAAACCTCATCCCGTAAGAGCAGATGTTTTCTTCTTCTTCTTCTTCTTCTTCTCATTCACAGTTCCATTAGAATTCCTGTGTTCTAAGTGGGTCCTCAGCCCTTTGGTTGAAAATCGGAGCACATGAATATCGTAGGAAAACAAATGTTGCCTATAAGAGTTACTGGAGAAAAAAAAAAAACCCGCACAGAACTCGTGTTTCAAATATGGGCTTGCAGAGAAGCTCCAGAATTAGTTCCACTCCCATCTGTCCTGGCTTCACGTCTCGTCTGCAGAAAGCAATTTGATGAGTCCAAGAAGAGGAATAAAGCAATTTGATGGGGGTTTCAAAATTTTTTATTTATTTTCTGAGACGAAAATAATAGTGTACTTAATTAAGGTGAAAAGGAAAAATTGGGTGAGATGATAAACTGGGTTAGCCCCAGAATTGATGGGCTAAGAAGCTGGACAGCTTGGCAACCGCTTTCGGCCGGAGTGGGGGTACCGGGCAAATGGCTGGAAAGTAAGATTCGGATGGCCCACCGGTTACTCGGCAGTACGAGTTACAGGCCCGATGTACAGCCTATCTTGGATTTTTTTTAAATAATATTATCTTAAAAGAAATTTACAAAAATAAATAGACAGTTTTTTTAAAGACAAAACTAGGCTAATGTCGCTATTTGAAATGATGAAAATTTTTGGTCGGCATTTCAAATGGTATGTCCATTCGTTAACGACGAGGTTGTCGAACTGGTATGTATTCCACTCGGATGGAATCGCCTGCTGTTCCACAACATCCTCGTCATCAGATCCTTCATCTTCTAACAATGCTACGTAGTCCTGGTCTTCTAGATCCATCCTTTGGACTAGGGCTTCCGGCTCCTCACCCTTGTCAGTAAGCCCACTAGCTTGCTTGCTGAAAGAGTTCTTTCCACATGGTCTTCATTGACAGCATCAACTACTCCCGGACCTTCGGCCATTGTGTGTGCCGTGCTGTGGCTGAAGTCCTCGACTTCTTCTTCAGCATCACCACCCCTTTCTTGTTCAGTCATCGATGCAGGAGTAGGCTTGGCATATGCTTGGGCTAGAAGGACCAAATCCCACTGTTCCTCCCTCGCCTTGCATACATATGACTGTCATGACCTTGTTCCCTTGAGCTGCACTAACTCCTAACACGTGCTCTGTGGTGCTCGGTTGGTAAGACAACTCAATCTCAGATCATAAACAACATGACCCAAATCGAATGTGCGGAACAACCACCGCATCACAACGCTCCATGTACGCTACTCTGGTCTTGTTAGGGTCACGATCGTCGATTGAAAATAACGCAAATCAACTCCCTCAGGACCCTCAAGAATAGTCCCTTGACCGTAGTAAATTTTAAAGTTGGTAGCGTCCGACATATTTGACGTATACTGTCTGTGAAACAAGATTTTCACTATTAACCACATATATAAAATTAAACTACCAACTGAAAAGAATTATATACAATATACTACACTACGTAACCGTACGTCTAAAACTATATAATCAATTTGGTTAAAAATATTTTATGAAAGGTGGACAATCGGACGGACGGCGCTTCGCTAGCTTCTCTCCTCCCTTCTACTCCTCTCCACTCCTCTCTCTTTCCTCCCATTTTTTATGAATAAAAGCGAGCTATTCTAGAATTTTGGGGTCTTTTAAGGGTAGAATGTGCCGCCATTTGGAATAGCAACGGGGACTTGCGGGATCCCTATCAGTTTTTCTAAATTTTAATATTAAAAATTTAAGGACTTGCGGGATCCCTATCACCATTTGAAATATCGACAGTGTCCTGTCGCCAATTGGAGTGTCGATAGTGCACTGTTGCCATGTCAACTAGCGACAGGAATATCTATGCACTGTTCTAGACTTTGTCGCCATTCTGTAGGCAGCTATCGTCATTTTGGAATGATGATTTGACAATTTCGTTATTTCAAATGACGACAGTAGTCTAGTTTTATAAAAAAAATTCAGCTATTTATTTTTATAAATTTATTTTAAAACAATATTATTTTTAAAAAATCGCCTATCTTGCCCGTCCAGCTAACTGGCGTGGGGGCCACACCTCACTCATGACCTTAGCTGCGAAATTTACGATTATGCCCATGTTTTTCTTTAATTGGAACCTGCCCTCTCTCCTTTTTCCTAGTTCAACTGCGAGTTTCCTGTAGAACAAGAGCAACCGAATCCTTAAAACTTAGAATATCAGTTAATCCTAATCCCTTTAGAAAAGCATAAATAACATAGACAAATTCAACTGCAAGTCCACGATACTCTGTTGCATAAAACCTCCTCATCTCGAAGCAGTTGGTGATTATCTATGACTATTGGACTGAGAATATAGACATAAGGGGTCTAGATTTGTCTCAACCAAGTTACAGTTGTATGGATGCATTCGTACGTAGGATTTATTGGATTGAAAAGCAAAGCACTCAAACAAAAACCACGGAAAATTGCTTTGAAAACATTTTCTGATGTCTTAATTTATGCACCCAATTATTCCTTTTTCAGAGAGATAATATACTCAATTATTCTTTTTTAGAGAGATAATATAATCAATTATTATTATTTTAGATAAATAATATTCTCAATTATTCACTTAGATGAGATGGTCATATCAGCACTGCCTAATATTTCACAGGCACAAAAAGAAGATGTTTAGAATTGGAGATGCTCAGCCCCCGAGGCTATGGGTAGAATTTAGGAGTTCTCCAGGGTGAA
The DNA here is from genome assembly GCA_036346395.1 of Hsuehochloa calcarea. Classification (NCBI taxonomy): domain Eukaryota; kingdom Viridiplantae; phylum Streptophyta; class Magnoliopsida; order Poales; family Poaceae; genus Hsuehochloa; species Hsuehochloa calcarea. The sequence continues at coordinate 40,857,073 of CM070593.1, forward strand.
GTGGTGAAACTCACCGAAGTAATGGCAAAGCTCGAAATTGCGGCCAAATCCAGGGGTGGATGGTAGATGTGCGTGGGTGCGAGTACTAATGGCGAGCAGCGCATCAAAGGAGGCGAAGTTGAAGGGCAAGCTAAAGATGGAACGGGTGGTTGGGACGAAGTAGTGGGATCCATCCAGTCTCTCTTCCTCCTCCTCCTCCTCCTCGCCGCTCGATCTCACTATTTATACCGCGGCGATCCCCCGCTCACGCTTACGTGCACCTCACCACCACCGCAAGAAATCCACCGTCGAACGAGCCAGTGAGAGATCGAGTCCGTTTCTTGATCGTAGCAGACAGCAGCTAGCGAAGGAGGAGCGCGCAGCAGGAGAGCCGGACCAGGAAGGCGATCGAAGATGTCGTGGCAGACTTACGTCGACGACCACCTGATGTGCGAGATCGAGGGCCACCACCTCACCTCCGCCGCCATCATCGGCCTCGACGGCACCGTCTGGGCTAAGAGCGACAACTTCCCAGAGGTAAGAGCTAGCTAATGCTGGATATAATATATGCGACCTGCAGTATTTCTTGCGTGATGACCGTTCGTTGATCGACTATATATACATATACATATATATTCTGTTTCTGTGTGTATGCATGGTCCAGTTCAAGCCGGAGGAGATGTCCAACATCATGAAGGACTTCGACGAGCCCGGGTTCCTCGCCCCGACCGGCCTGTTTTTTGGAACCGCAAAGTACATGGTCATCCAAGGTGAACCTGGCGCTGTCATCCGCGGCAAGAAGGTACCGATCGATTCCATCTCCGCCATTGAACAACTGAAATATATATAATCCCTCGCTCGCCGCAATGCAAAATTGTATCACTAGCTAGTTTGCTGCCTTGGAATATGCATGACCCCTTTTGATTTCTAACTGCAGGGATCGGGAGGCGTGACCGTGAAGAAGACCGGGCAGGCGGTGGTGATCGGCATCTACGACGAGCCGATGACCCCGGGGCAGTGCAACATGGTGGTCGAGAGGCTCGGCGACTACCTCATAGAGCAGGGCCTCTAGATCTTCATCATCATCATCATCATCTTCATCTCATCATCGCCACGGTTCAAGTCAGCAGCAAACCAACCAACGAGCCAACACATAGTAGATCGATCTCTATGCATTTTTAGCCACCGCGCTTGGGAAAATTGTGGTTTGATTGCCTCCCATTCTTTCCCTGTCCCGTCGCCGATTACCTCTTGATCTGCGCTAGCTATTTCCCCCTTGTTTCTTGATGTCGTTTCGGCTAATAATTTTGTGTTTTCTTTTTATCGGTTTGGTAATTTGGGTTGCCGTTTGAGTTGTGGATCCGGAACAAACAATTATATCTGTGATTGTCATCGTTTCTTTGTAATACGAGAAAATATATATGCATTTCGACCGTGAAATCTCCTCCAAACACACAGCGCGTAACAAATTATTATTATTATTATTTGTGTGCTTTTGATCGTATCGTTCCACCATGTTCTTGTATACGCTCTCTCCGCGGTTTTATAGGGACGTTTGCGTTTTGGGACGCGGATCTGTTGAACAATCTTGTGTTGCATACTCGCGATACGTAAAGCTTGTTGGGCTTAAGAGGCCTAGTTGTCTTGGATGCGTGTAATATCTTTTTGTTTGGGCTGAAAATGGTACAGTCTGTTCCGACAGCTATTGGACTACACGCTATGTTTCATGTACAGGTCTGGGCAATTGCTTTTGGGCCTTTAGCAAGGCCTTATAGAAACAAAAGGCCCAGTTAGCTACATCTTTTCTTTTACTCTAAAACATAGCATTTGCTAATTTAGGGCATTTTAGGGTTAGGCAATGCTACGACTAAAGGGGATGTTTGGTTCCTAGCCACAATTTGCTACGTGTCTTAGGTGAGTTTGATCAAATCTTGCTATTGTTTGGTTTCGTAGACATAATTGGGATGTACCATACTCTTTTTTTGGCACTTGGTCCACTTGTCATACACTTATTTTCTCCCTCAATATTCTTTGTTTCTTGGGAACGACTAGCGCCCGGACGTACGATCCGGGCGCTAGCTCAGTACGCTACACTTTGTTGTCGAATCTTCCCATTAGTAACTTCCACCATCTAATTCCTACGTCCGGGCGCTAGCTCAGTACGCTACACTTTGTTGTCGAATCTTCCCATTAGTAACTTCCACCATCTAATTCCTCCCAACAAAACACACTGCATCCACCGCCTGTTTCTTCCGCACGCTCATTTGTGGGGTGTCATTGCATGACCGGCGACAACAACACAAGCTCGAAGCAGGAGGTAGTAGAGGCGGCTGATCCCAGTATCTCAACATCGGGGGATGGACAAATCTGAAAGGGGCAAGGCCGGCCCAATGCACTTCCAACTGATGCCGCTGTGACGACCTCTCATCGTGGCCGCCAGAGAAGGAATAGATAGTGCAACAAGAGGAGCTAGCTGATGGTGGCCGTCGAGCTGGGCCGCCGCCGCCATGGCTTTAGGCAAGGCCTACTCCATGTGTAAAAAATTCAAAAAACAACAAATCTAGCTCCAAAAAGATGTTACATCCCTACAATAGTTTGTAGAAGCAAATGCAATAATCGAGAATAACTTTTGCAACATCATAGATAACCTGTTGCAACAACCCATTGCAACAAAATAATTACAATGTTGCAAAAAAAATGTTGTGTAACAAATAACCCCAACTGCCAATCATTCTAGCTGCAAGGAAATTACATTTTGCAACAAGATATGAGAAAGAGATATTGCAAAAAAAAAACTTCTTGCAAAATTGGAGGATGCAAGCTGCAACAACAAAAAAATGTATGAAACAATCCTTTTAGAGAACGAGGTTCATGGTTGGTGGCGAGTAGTAGAGCTCGCCGAAGTAGGTTGCGATGGCACAAATGAGGATCCCGCGGTGGGGGAGCTTTGCTTGTTACTGCAAGACTCGCCACAACAAACAAGGAGACACAATTAGGTCAAATCGCGGCCATATTTGTGGGCTTCTCTTGCTAGATTCTACTAGAATGAGGCCATCAGGTAGCATGAGTGGAGGAGTCCCACCATGGCCATGGCTTGGATCTAGTAGCTGGAGAGGTGGTGGAGGCTTCAAGGGTGAGGAGCAGAGAAAATACTTGTGTGAAACTATGAGGAAGAGTAGTGTGCAGTGTGTGGATAGGTGCATGCCACTAGATGCATGGAGATGCATCGGAATTTGCGTGAATATAAACAGTGAAGACAACGTCTGATACTCTTTGTTGTGTCCGGACGGACGACGCGTAGCAATTCCCATGTTTCTTTACACTAGGTGAGCACAGTACATAATGTTCCACTTCACCTTTACATGTAGATTTGCCCAAGTATTCTTTGTTTCTTTGGAGCAGGCGCAAAAGGAAAATCGCTTTATGGATAAAAAAGGAAGAGAGGCAAAAACATGGAGGCGGAAAAGGGGGATGTTAAGCTGTTTGTTTGAGGTGTGTTGCCGATGTGATCACAATCATTGAAATCACACTGCTCCATGGTGATGTGCATGCAATGAGAGATCCATTGATCACAATTTTTTTACTTCATTGATCACATAGTTGGTTTAGAACTTTTCTCACCTCATGCATGTTCTTCGGTTGTGCACACGGCCACAGGGCACATTCACACATCATCTAATCATCATGCATCGATGAACATTGTTTTTATTTTGAGGAATTTGATGAACATTAGGATTCCTTTTTTTTGGGTTTATATCGAATCCTCGATTGTTGTGATAGTGATACTGTGACTCTGTGATGGTCTACACCAATCCAGAAGGTCCACGATGTGATGTTAATTTAGTTTCATGGTAAACGCTAAATTCTAGTACCAAGTTGTTCCTTGTTTGTACTATGCATGGCACACGACACGCGAGCTGGTGATACTTTTCACAGTGATTTGTTGATTGATTAGTACAAGTGGCAGTCGAGTTCTAGAGTTTTGTTGAATCGACCTGTAATTTTTAAGAGTGTCCTAGGTAGCAATTCCGTGCATAATTATAACTAATTAAGTAATTAAACAAATCAAAAATAAAAAAGAAAAAAATAGTGCCCATAGGGCTTTCGACAATAACTTGCATAAACAGTGGCAGTGGATAGAAGAGTATAAGAAGGGAGGGCAATAACATAAGCACTTTCCCATCCTCATTTTTCCATCGTCTCCTTCCATATCACAGTCGAGCCAAGCAAAAACAAAATCCAAAACGCCTTCACAATCCAATCTCCATCCATCAAGCTAGCCATTGAAGTCAAGATGATGATGTGACGCATTACCACTGCTAGCCATGGGATGAAGGAGGGGACAAGCAGCAGGAAGGGGGATGGCAAGGGGAAGCTGGGGAAGAAAAAAAGGGGTGTGCACAAGAGGAATCGCTTCATCAACCAACAAAAAGGTGTCAATCACTTTCTATTACTCACCTCATCCACTCAAATAAATCAAGCATTTTATGACATCAACAGGGGACCACAATACCCCACCATAACCACCAATTTGGAGATAATAAGCATATATCACAATAGATTCACCCTAATTGCACGACACATATAAATCAACATAGTAGAGTAAAACTAAAATTAGGGGTAAGGTTAGAGAGAGTGGGGCCGGAGAGGACACAGATGGAACTCGCCGGTGGCGAGGGATCCATACGAAGCCCAAACTTGGATTTAAACCTTAGGAACTCAAGTAGGGAGGAATCCATGGGGAAAATGGGAGTAATAGCACCGGGGAGGAATGGAGAGTAGCATAGCAGTGGCGGCGTTGAGAACCGTCGTCGCCCACGTCAGATTTGGCGGTAGCAGTGCGATCGTTGTGGGAGTAGAGAGTTGGCTAGTTGGGGGAAGGAAGCAAGCAGCAGTTGCAAAATAGTCTTAATTTAAAAGAAAATTATAAAAATAAATAGTTGATTTTGTTTTTGCAAAACTAGGCTACTATCGCCATTTGAAATGACAAAATTTTGCTTTCATCATTCCAAATGGCGACAGGGACTGGAACAGTACAGGGAGGTCCCTGTCGCCAGTTGAAATGGCGACAGGATTGGTGACAGGACACTGTCGCTATTTCAACTGGCGATAGGGATCTTGCGGATCCCTAAATTTTTTAATATAAATTAAAAAAAACCATCATTTCAAATAGAATCAGCGATCCTGTAAGTCTTTGTCGCCATTCCAAATGGTGGCACAATCTACCTTATAAAAGACCCTAAAATTGTAGAATAACTAATTTTTATTCATAAAAAGAGAAAGAGGGGAGGGAAGGGAGAGGAGCAGAAAGAAGGAGAGGAGAGAAGCTAGTGAAGCGCTGTCCGTCCGGTTGTCCGCTTTTTAGGTAAATTTTTTTAACCAAATGGTTTACATAGTTTTAGACGTACGGTTATGTAGTGTAGTATATTGTACATAATATTTTTCAGTGAGCAGTCTAGTTTTATATATGTGCTTAATCGTGAAATCTTATTTACGGTGCAGTTCATCAAATATATCGAACGCCACCGACTTCAAAATTTACTACAATTAGGAGACTATTCTTGAGGGACTCGAGGGGATTGATTCGCATTATTTGCAATCAGCGACCGTGACCCTAACAATACCAGAGCAGCGTACATGGGGCACTGTGATACGGTGGTTGTTCCACACATTCGTTTTGGATTGTGGTGTTTATGATATGAGATTTACTTGACTTGACAACCGAGCACCACAGGGCACATATTGTGAGTTAATGTAACTCAAGGGAACAAGGTCATGGCAGTCATAAGTACGTAGGGCGAGGGAGAAATAGTGCGATTTAGTCCTTTTGGTCCAGGCATATGCTAAGTCCACTCCTACATCGGTGGCTGCACAAGAAGGGGGTGGTTTAGGGACTCTAGCCACAACACGACGTACACAACGGCCGAAGGTCCGGGAGTTGCTAATGTTGTCGATGAAGACCCTGCAGAAGGAGCTCCTTCAGCCAGGAAAGCTAGTGGACTTGCTGACGAGGGTGAGGAGCTAGAAGCCCTAGTCCAAACGATGGATCCCGAAGACCAGGATTACATGGCATTGTCAGAAGATGAATGATCCAATGACGAGGATACTGTGGAATAGCATGCGGTTCCATTTGAGTGGAGCACATACCAGTTCAACAACCTTGTTGTTAATGAAGGCTCCAGTGTGCTGTGGGAGTACGACCAGAGTGAGGTCAGGAAAGGAGCTATGTACAGATGCAAGAAGGTCATGCAGGACATGGTCAAATTATGTGCCTTGTTGGTGCAGTGTACATTCACAGCCGTCAAGTCTAACCCAAGATATTACGACGTGAAGAACAACATAGAGGGATGCCCTTGGCGAGTGCACATATTTCAGCCTAAGTGGTACACCTACTGGAAATGCTCTATAGCGGTCCCTCACATATGTATCGTCGCTGAGTCAGTGTAGTCCCACAAGAACTTATCATCAGGCTTCATTGTGAACATCATGTACGGTAAGATCGTGTATAATCTAGATTTTGAGTCAAGATCCATCATTCGAGTGATTAAGAAAATATTTTAGTACACAATCTGCTATGTCAAGGCGTGGAGGGCAAAATAGAAGGCATTAGAATCAAGTTTTAATACGTTCAAGGACTATTACCACAACCTTCCTGGCCAACTTTGAGTCATACAAGACAAGAATTCTAGCACTCATGTCGATATTTAATATTCCTCACATCCAAAGTGGGGCAATAAGAGGGTACTGAAGTGAGCATTCTTCGCCTTTGGTCCATGCATCAATGCATTCCAGATACTGACTGCAATTTCGATGAACAGGAACAATCAAGTTCTTCTCGTGGTATTCACATTCGTTGAAAGCGAGAACACAGATAGCTGGTTGTGGTTCCTAAGGAATTTGAGGATTTCTGTTGTGCAGGTCGTCCTAACGTATGCGTCATACATGATCGGTATGCGGGCCTACTGAGTGCAATAACTCAGCTACAACAAGGAGAGAACAAACCACTTCCATGGGTGGATCTATAGAGCAAGTGGTGCATGAGATACTTGGGTGCAAACTTCTACAAGCAGTTCCGCAACAAGGACTTGATGAACCTGTTCAAGTGGTTGTATAACCAGAACTAGCAGCGAAAGTTTGACGCACTTTGAAGATTCTGGATGAGAGAACCCAGACGCACGAAAGGAAGGCATTGAAAAATTCCGCTACAAGCGTTGACCAGCCCCCCCCCAATTCTAGCCTAGGGAGTTAGGTGTTGTGTATCGCCCAGTAGCGCTATGTTGCGCTGGTGGAGTAGCCGGTGCGATCCGACTACAATAGTTTGGGAAAACCTAGCTGGGTGGAGATATTAGGTACAAACATCGAGAAAAGCTCTGGACTCTGACCTAGCACCGCGTTGAACGAAACACAGAAGTCTGACGGTAGTTACGGTCTTAGGTTTCCTTGGGTAAAACAATACAACCTCGGTAGAGTTAAAATGTGATCACGTCTGTCTCCTGGATGGGAGTCCACATGAGCCTTTTTAGGGGCTCGAACCCACGATACGACTAACTAATAGATTTTTAAATTGGACTTGTTTTCCTCACATAAAGCTGTGTTTTCAAACTATTGTGATTCTAGGTAGGGTCTAAAAATGGATGGTGTTAATTATTCATGGCATCAACTTTGCTTATTAAGTGCTTACTGAGTACAATCGTACTCACCCTTGCTATTAACCCCGCTTGTTTAGAAGCAACGAACCAGATACATTAAAGCAATACTAAATGACAACTATGGTGGGGCTTAGGGGCGGAGCGCAAGAGGTCCACCCGGTGTCACAGGACACCGGGTCCCAAAAAAATAGTGGAGATCATGTTATATGTGCCATGTGTGCATCCCCAGCCCAAAAACTGTGCACCCGGGCCTCTTTCCCGCCCACACACCAGCGGCCCACATAGCCAACTGCCAGTGGCACGCTGTCGGGCGCAGCAACCAGGTGGCCACACAGCCATGGCCCACAGTCCACGCGCTTTTGTGCCTATACACCCGATGGCCTTCACGGCTTCGCCCCTCCATTTTTGTGACTTTCGTCTGCCGAGACCGAGAGGCGAGACTCGAGAGCAACGCAAGACCGAGAGCATCAAAGCAACGCGAGAGCTTCTAAGTTCTACCGACTGCAAAGTAAGTAGTACAACATCCACTAATTTCCTTCCAATATCTTTCAAGAAAAGAGGATTTTTTTACTTGATGATTGTTGTTTTTTTCATCAATTGTTAGGGTTATAAACCTAAAATTTAGGGTTTCAAATTGGGTTTATCGAAATTGAAAATTGGAATACCGGTCAAGTTGCACATCGTATCGTACCATCGTATGCTACCGTGCTCAACAAATGTCAAGTAAAAGCGCCTATTTGCACGTATGTTTGATGATGCGTGTAATTAATACTTTACTATTCTTGTTGTTGAACTTCGCAATTGACAACATCTAATTGATGTTTCAAATAACCAGGAAATGGCAGGCAAATTTATACAAAAAATTCTGAAGAGAAAAGCCCGTGATAGCTCTACTAATGCTAGGAATTCACCTATAGAAGATATCAATTGGGAAGAGGAAATTTAATTTGATAAAGGCAAAAGGAAAATGATAGATGAATACCATCCTAATAAGAAAAATATGGTGAGAAGAAAGTACTTGGATAACGGGCCTTGTCAACCTCCTACTTATGATTTTTCATATACACAATTTGGGGATAAAAAATAAAAGGTTTAGTCCTGAATGGTTTGATGAATTTGGGAGATGGCTTGATTATAGCGAGTCCAAAGATAGAGCATATTGCTTTTGTTGTTTCTTGTTTAGGGACCGCAACAAGGAATAAGCTGTGCATGAGGCATTTGTTGTAAATGGTTGGAATGATTGGAACAAAAAAAGCTAGACTAAAAGAACATATAGGTGGTGTGAATAGCGTTCACAACCAAGCATTGAAAAATTACGATAATTTGTTAAAAAGAAGCTTCAAAGATTGCTTATATTACTAGATTAAATGCCTCAATTGCCGTTGCTAGAGTGTTATTGAAGCAAGGATTGCCTTTTTGAGGCCATGATGAGTCAAATGAGTCCTACAACAAAGGGAACTTCTTGGAATTTTATGAGTTCTTATCAAAACCTGATCCAGCTTTAGGCAAGTTGTGGGTAAAAATGCTGCAGGTTATGTGGAAAAAGAAGAAATGAAGAAAGTTACCAATGACACTGTGGTTCGTCGTTTCATGAACTTGAAAGAACATAAATACTAAAAGGTATTGTATTTACTTTCATTCAACTATTCTACTTTTTACTTGATAATTTTAATTTGTTTTTTTATAAGCCATTGAGGTCAGATGATGCATTTTGCCAATGTCGACTATCTTTATCCACGATTTCTCTCTTAGTTGCTTCACTTTGCTACAATTAAGAATATTATTAGTGAGTTTCTTTATGTTAGTAAGCATTTTGATCGCTACTTCTTTATCACTGTACATTGCTATTGGTTAGTTGAAAACTTGAAATATTGATGCTAAAATTTGATGGATACATTATTGTTTAGTACTATGTTGCTTCAAAATTATATATGTTGTTATATATACGGCGAAATAGTGAACCCTGGTCATTTTCATTCTAGTTCTGCCCTTGGTGGGGCTACTACTTGGAGAACTTCGCACCACTTCACTCATGCCAAAATCCCAGCCTTAAGGTTGACAGGTGCGAATTGAGGGTAGTCCTAACTATTTCTCTGCTCCAACACTCTGATTAGAGTCATTACTCGAGAAAGTGTGACTTTATTGGGTAATAATCCTTAAGCCGGTGTCGTCACCAAAGGTGTGATGGCACGGGCCATGTGGTGTCACATCTTTGCACATGCATGCCATGCACCAGGCGAGCACAGTAAGGGTCTATTTGTTTCGGCTGAGCTTTTTTGAAAAGCGGCTTTCGGCTGTGCTGCAGGGCTGAACGACTGTGGGCTGAACAACTGAGCTTTTCTGATTTGGTGTTTGACTGTCTGACTTTTAGGTAGGCTGGCTGTAGCTTTCGAGATGGGAAATATCTAAAACACCTCTGAGGACAGTAACAGCTTGTTTGACGTCGTTTAACACAATTAACGATATTTAACGAGAACTAACGGTTGTTGACGATAATTAACGGTATTTAAAGACAATGAACAACTAACACAATTGACGATAACTACCGCAATTGATGACATTTAACGATGATTAACGAAGATTACCACAATTAGGGCAATTGGTCTCATTTGACGGCGGCTATCACAATATACCGCAATTTCGCACAATTAGTGCTATAAACCACAATTAACCTGTACAACTAACACAATTTAGGACAACTACCCGGATTAACAACAATTAACGCAATTAATGATAATTATTACAATATAGAATTATCATAATTAACAATTATTACAATTAACAATTATTCCGATTATCAATTGTTACAACACATAATTATTAAGATAAATAATAATTACATAAGTATTTAATTTACATCAGAAAATGAAAAGAAAAAACAAAGAAAAAAGGAAAAGGAAAAAAGCTAGGGTTCGGTCAGCGGTGGCGGTAGTGGTGGGGGGAGAAGGAGGACTGAGGGCGGAGGAGGCCGACGGTGCCGCGGTAGGAGGTCGGCGTCGGTGGAGGAGGATAACGTTGGCGTGAGCCGGTGGTGGAGGATGCCGAAGCGAGGCGGAGGCACGGAGGCGGAGGAGGAGGAGGCCAGAGCGAGGCGGAGGCATCCAGATCTGTGGGGGGAGGAGCCGACTCGGACATGAAGAGCGGGAGTGCAGTGGGGGAGGGCGGCGACACGTCGGGGATGGAGGGAGTGGGAGGAGGAGGGAGGTGAAGGCGCGTGGAGGCTGGGAGCCTGGGAGGTGCACAGGAGGAGGTGGGAACGCGGCTGAGCCGGTGTGCGGTGCGGCGGGCAGCCAGCGGTTGTTTTGTTTGATGGCATTCGGCGGGTAAATGTTAGTGATCTCGAGGGATAAATATAGAAGAGAGGTGGTGGGAAGCCACGGGAAGCTGCCTCATGGCGGCTTTTGGCTTTTTAACGTTAATACGGAAAGCGACTTCCGTGAAAGCCACTTCAAAAAGTCTGCCATTTGATTTTGCTTCCGAATTTTTCGAACGAAAGCCGAAAGCCAAAGCCGAAACAAACGGGGCCTAAGGCAAGCCGGATCCAAGCTTGGATCAGCTGCTGGTGGTTGCTGCTAGTTGGTGGGTGGTAGTACGCATGCAACTATTGAGGAACTGTCGCTGGCGAGTCCAGTCCGAGCGATGACCTCGTAGACAAACTCAGAATCGTAAGAACGATGCAAGAATACAAGAACAGAATAATAGATTGACACCGAGATATGAGGGGACTTCTAGCTTCTCTTTATTGCTCTTCTGAAAACTGTAGTACAATGTTGGGGTCCCTCCTTCTCTATATAGGCTATTGGTTGGATGAGGAGCCCACCTTGGGCCAGGACTCACGGCCTGGACGCAGTTTCTTAACACTCCCCCTTGGGCACTCATCCGTCATGTTCATGTCTCATCAAAACTCCATAAAAACCCAGTGGGAAATTTTTTAGAGAAAGAGTACATGATACATGTTCTACTGTGCTGCACGAATTGCCTCATTAAAAACCTTAACCGAGAAACTTCGGGAGAACTCGTCAAGGGAAAAAGAGTACAATCCATCCAATTTTATTTAATCTCCAGGATTTATTCTTTGGGTATTCGATCTCCGTGATCAAGCTTTAATAAAGAGTTAGTGAAGATTCCCCTCTGAATTCTGCACTTCTCTAAGTCTCATCATTCTAATTCCACGGATGCATCTTTCAAAGCTAGACGCTGGAAGTGACTTTGTGAATAAATATGTAAGATTTTCACATAACTTAGTATGCAGTACTTTAATTTTGTCCATCTTTTGTTATTCATGAGCATAGAAAAATTTGGAGTTGATATGCTTAGTAAGAGGACTCTTCACATAACCCATCTGCACTTGTAGAACACAAGCTATATTATCTTCATAGATAATAGTGGGGGTTTGCGGTATTCAATCCACATGACTGCTGGATGTGGTGATTCATCCACCGAAGTCAAGAACATTCTCGTGAGGCCTCGTACAGTGCTATGATTTCTGAGTGGTTCGTCGAAGTAGATAGAAGACTTTGCTTAGACAATTTCTATGAAATTACGATTCCATCACATAGGAATACATAGCCTGTTTATGACTTGGCTGTATGCGGATCTGATAGGTACCCAGCATATGCATAACCAGTCACAGTTAGGTTTTGGTTCTTTATGAAGAACATACCAATATATTTGCTTCCTTGGAGGTATCAGAAGATGTCTTTTATTCTCTAGCAATGCCTTTTGATTGGTTCTGCACTATACCTTGCTAGCAGGTTCACTATAAATGCAATATCCAGTCTAGTACAATTTGCTAAATACATGAGTGCTCCTATTGCACTTAGGTACGGGAATTCCGGTCCCAGGACATCCTCCCCCTCTTCTTTAGGTTTGTACGGGTCCTTATCTTGCTGTAAGGATCTACCGACCATCGACACTTTCAAATGATATACTTTTCAAAGCTGAACCGTTCTAACACTTTCTGAGTGTAGGTTGACTCATTTACTAAAATCCCTTCAGGGGTATGCTCAAGTTCCAAGCCTAGGCAATATTTGGTAAGAGCTTGCTTTCTTAATATCTTGCAGGGTCCCGATGATATTCAAATCATCTACATATATTGAGATTATACAGAATCCATCCTGGGATCGCCGTATAAAAACATAGGGACAATCCTTATTGTTCGTGTAGCCTTTCTTGCAGAGAAAGTCGCTCAAGCGATTATACCATAATCTGCCTGATTGCTTCAGTCCATACAGTGACCTTCTGAGTTGCACACTGTACAGATTTCTATTTGCTCTGTCTTGGTTCGGGATAGGGATACCTTCAGGTATCTTCATATAAATGTCCAAATCCAAGTTCTCATAAAGGTATGCAGTTACCACATCCATCAATTTTATTTCTAAATTCAAGTTTTCTGCCATTGAGATTAAATATCTAAAGGTAGTTCCTCCCATAACCGGGGAATAAGTTTCTTCGTAATCGACTCCTGGTCGTTGAGTAAAATCTTGTGCAACGAGCCTTACTTTATGTCTTACAATTTTATTGTTTTCATTTCTCTTTCGAACAAATACCCACTTATATCCTACTGGGTGCACATGGGGAGGCGTGTGGCTTACAAACCCAAATACCTATCTTTTATTCAGAGATAATAATTCTGTTTCTATTGCCATCTTCCAATATTTCCAATCTGATCTTTTCTTATATTCAGCGAGCGATGCAGGCTCGGGATCAAGATCAATGATTGTGGTAATTTTTTTTGCAAAAGAAATGTCGACATTGGTTGTTGTTCTATTCATATATTTTTCCGTGGTCACATAATTTATAACTATTTCTTCATAGGACGATACTTCTAATGCTTCTACTTGCTCACCGCTGCTTTCAATTGCGTGGGCAAGGCCCTTTAGTTTTTCAGCTTGATGTGTGCGCACACATCCATGCTGATATCTCCCTCCGTGGGAATTTTTAAATTTGGTATACCTTTTACTGAAGGTTGCATACTGGTGTCAGATCTCAACTGGCTCCCCTTCTGGTTGTGGGGAACTTCAGTGATCGGCTGTGTCAAGTCCTTCTTATCCTTTTTCACCAGGCGTCGCCGATTACTTGGGATTGGAGGGGCCGTAGTTCTCGTCTTTTTATTCTGAGGCTTCCGGACGGGATTTGGAAGACCTTTAATTTTCTTTGGTATTCCAACCCTCTCCAGCGCATTGCGTGTAAGCACATGCGGCTTGGTCACGCTCTTCAAATCACTAAAGTGGTCATACAATTGATTCGCTAATGCTTGCAAATCAATTATCTTTTGAACTTCTATATTTGTTTCACTAGTGCGCAGGTCATGTACATTGATTCCCGTGGCTTGCCACGTCATTTCCTGATATTTTTCATCAAGGAGTTGATTTCCCCCTAATGACGGGAAACTATACTCATCAAATATCTTTGTCAAGTAGGTAGGTATGCAAATCTCCAGTAATGGGGTCCAGATACCTGATTATGGATACTGTCTCATAACCAACGTATATCCCAGACTTTCGGATGGGGCTCATTGCAGTTCACTGTGGTGGTATAGGTACATAAACCTTGCAACCAAACCTTTGTAGATGAGAGATTTTCGGTGCTGACCCTTGCGTTAGTTGCATAGGTGAATGGATGTTATGTGCTGACGGTCGAAAATTGATGAGAGTTGCTGCGTGTAGGACTGCGTGTCCCCAATATGTACTTGGTAAATTACAAATCTGGAAGAGTGGTCGGGCAATAAATTTAATTCTTTTAATTAATACCTCTGCTAGTCCATTCTGAGTGTGGACATGCTGTACAGAATGCTTAATGGTATTTCCCATTGCGATACAATAATTATCAAATGCTTTTGAAGTAAATTATCTGACATTGTCCATTCTGATGGACTTCACATGAAGATCAGATAAATTATTCTTAATTTTAATTATCTGTGAGATCAGTTTTGCAAAAACATGATTTCTCGTAGACAATAAGCATACATGCGACCATTTCGAGGAAGCATCGATGAGCACCATAAAATTCCTAAATGGCCCTAACAGGGGCTGTATAGGACCGCAAATATCTCCCTGGATACGGTCTAAGAATGCAGGGATTTCATCCTTTATTTTCAGAGTAGAGAGTCTAGTAATCAGTTTCCTGGTGGCACATGCGGGGAACGTAAAATCTTCCTGATTCAGGTAATTCTTTATATTGATATAATGTCTCTGAGAATTAATAATTATATTTCTCATCATTCTAAGACTGGGGTGACCTAATCTATCATGCGAGAGACAGAAAAGTTCAGAGCTTCTAAAGGTTGTTTTCAAGATAGTATAGGCTACAAGTGCCTTAATGTGAGCGTAGTATAACCTGGAATCATATGAAGAAAGTATTTCTAATACCCCTTGTCCATTTTCTTCGCTTTTTGTAATGAGTAAGTTTTCCTTACCATTCTCCTCTTCAGTCTCTACGTGGAGACCGTTAGCGCGAATATCTTTAAAGTTTAAGAGGGTCTTAGTTTATTCTGGGTACAACAAGGCTTCTTCAATGACCAATGTTGTGCTCATCAGCAGTATAATTGTTGCTCTTCCTAAGCCTATTATATAAGTATCACTGCGTGCGATTGTCGTAAAACTACCAGTATTCTTGCTGATCGACTGGAAATTTTTTGCCTCTCTTAATATGGTATTCGTTGTGCCGCTATCTGCTAAGCACACTTCATCCATAGGGCGCAACACGTGTTCTGATATATAAAGTATTTATTAATATGGAATAGAAAGTAATCCACACACATAAATAAAATACTTCAAAACAGAACATAACTTGCTATTATTAATACGGGAAAAGGGTCTTGCAGTACTCATCATAAGAATTTATTGCTTTGTTATCCTAGAGTTTACAACCATTATTCAAAAAAAATTCGAGGTTCTATTACAGCCAAAAACTGCAAATGACTATAAAATCTAAGTGCAATGCGTGCACTAGATCGAATCAGTGAAGTATGAAGAAACTTCAGCTTGAATCTGCTCCATGTCCATCTTCACTTCTTCGACAACTACAGTTGCTGCCGCTGCGATGTCAAAAGAAGGTGTGATAGAGCTGCTACTTGGTTGTCCACATCCATGGGTGTAACCCATGACTGTGGATCCTCTGCGCCTGCAATGGCGAGGTGTGCCTCATGCTGTTCTTTACCCTTCTTCTTAGCCTTGAAAGCATCAATCACGTGCTGCAGCTCACGGCAAATACGTGACTAATGTCCCCAAGTGACATAATTGTAGCAACTTTGGTCATGCTGACCATAGGGTTTCTCGTCGCGCTTCTTTTGTTCGCCCTTCTTAGCTTGAGCATTCTGCTTGGTTTTGCGACCCATGACCTTACATTTCTTACCTCTTTCTTTTGGGTGAGGCTTCCTCACCTTGTAGTTGTTTGCGTTGACTTCATGACCAACTTTGCTAACAGACGGCTGTGAGATGTAGTTCTTTCTGAGAACTTCATCTTGAGCTTCTGCAGCTTGCATGATGTCAATTAGTTCAGCATACTTCTTGTACCCATCTTGACAATAGTTGTGTGCGGATTGCACCGCGTTTGGGTGGAAGGTAGAGAGTGTTTTCTCGATCTTCTGCTCATTTGTAGTTATCTTACCACAGAGTTGAAGACTTGCATAAATTCTGTGCAATGCAGAGTTGTATTCCCCCACGGTCTTGTAGTCGACAAAACGTAGTCAGTTCCAATCCTGTTCTGCTCGAGGAAGGATGATGTACTTCAGTTTCTAGAACCGCTTGTTCAGTGCGGTCCATAAAGTTAGTGCATTCTTTTCCGCCATATATTCATTCTTTAGCGTTAAGCATAGATGTTGTCTGAGAAAATAAAGTGCTTGATCATTCTCCTTAGCAGTTGGAGCAGAGTCCTTCAAGGTGCCAAGTCCAATAGCAGCACAGAGCTTCTTGGCTCCAAGTACGATTTTAACATGTGATGCCTAAGTCAGGTAATTGTGGCCATGCCGGGCCAGCTCTTCGAACTCCCAGTCGTAATGCCAGTTATCTGCATATTTATGCAAAAGGTGCATAAGATTACTGCTGATAATTTGCATAAAATGGTTGCAAAAATTCTCAAAATATTCTCGTATTTTTCCTATGCATTTATAATGATTTACTGCTATTTTCAGTGATTAAAAGCAATATAAATTATCACAAATAATCAAAAATAGTAAATACAATACATAAATTGCATAGAAATAATAACAACAAAGTTAAACATACTTCAAATGCTCAAAATGATTCAAAATTTGACTTCCTGGGGCCTGTTTTGGCTGGAATATGAATTTTTGGTGTATTTTATAATTTTTAGGGGTTAAATCGTGAAATTTCAATTTTGAGAAAAATTTTGCGTAATTTTCCAATTTCCAAAGGGTTCTCCGCAAAAAATTCTTATTAGCGAAACTTCCTCGTAATTTTTTGAATTTCGAGAGTTAATATGCATGATTTTTTTGGATTTTCCACCACCCCCCTTTTTTCCTTCAGAATTCCGGTCGGGCCCTTTTCTTTTCCCGGTTATTGGGCCACGTCGCCTCGCCCATTCGTTTTTTCCAGCCCAAAATGGGCCGACCCACTTGGCCGCTTCAAAGGGGATCGACGGGGTAGGTTTTTCCCTACCCCTGTGCATGGCTTGGCGGCGGCTTCCATGAGAGGCGGCGCTGCGGACGGCCTAAGGTGGGCGGGGTGTCTCCGGTGCGAAGGGGCGGTGCACACGCACAAGACGATCGGCGGCGGTTGTTCAACAGCGTGGACGGCGCTCAAGCGATCTGGCAGCTCCGAGCGCGTGGCGGCGCTCAAGCGGCGGTGTCTGCCGTCCGTCGGGACCGCCGCCAAGGCGGTGCCATTCTTTGAGGAGGTGGCGACTAGAGGCGCGGGCCGACAAGGGGTCAGATATCATGGGGATATGTGCATGATCTTAGGATGATGAGTCAATTGGCAACGGCGTTGTTGGTTTGCAAAATCTCGCGTTTTGGACGCTTCAGGTTGTCGAGTTACTGGTCCGTCATCGCCAAGCCGCCCGGCCGACCGGCCGTGTGGCAGTCCGACCGGCAGGCATTGCCGGTCCGACCGGCCATAGTTGATGATGGATTTTGGAGCTAGGACAAAAATAGGTTGTGAAGGCGTGAGAGGGGAGTCTCCTGGATGTGGTCAAATAATTTTCGGAGCTCCCAGTCAAAAGTTCTATTCATTTGAAAATTCCAGAGAGTTTCGGATTTTCAAGTTGAAAATTTGGCTAAGTCATTTGGAGCGGTCGGACCAGCGTTATGAAATTGGTCGGACCGGCGTGAAATCGGTCCGACCGGTGGGTATGGCAGTCAGACCGGCTTCCACTTGAACTTCGGCCGCTTTGGCATTGTTGTGTTTTGTTGGTGTCTATTGTATGAGTTTCAATACTTTATTATTGCATATTGCATTGTTGAGCTAATGTGGGTCAAGTTGTGAAGAACTTATTCCCGGAGACGATTTCTTTATCTATTGCTGTGCAGGTGGCTTTCAGGTCAACGACGTCAACGGCGAGGAGGATCGGGACTAAGCATGGAGAGCTGAGGTTCAGAACGATCATGGATGCCGAGTGGAGTTGTGTGACTCAAGCATGATGCAGAATGGACAAGATGGTTCGAACGGGCAGTTCGTTGCAGCTGGTTGGATCAAGCGGCGCGGGGTCGGTGCAAGTGCCTTGGAGGTTCCGATGGGATTCGGACGAGAGAGACTTCCCGACATGATGAGAGCCGCTGATCAACCTACATGTGGCGAAGCAGGCGATTGCTTCAACAAATTTTTGTGTGTGTGCGTTCTATTTGTATTAGGTCTTAATGGAAGTGCACTAGAAACCCTAGGCCTTCCTACAAATATAAGGGGGGAGTTGGAAAAAAAACCCCAAGCATTCATTTGAGAAAATCCTAAGTTTTCTAGGGTTTGGAGAGGAGAGGAGAGGCTTGGGTTTAGAGAGAGATTTGTTTGTGTGCTCTTTGATTGAGCTCTTGTCCTCCTTGAGGGAGTGACTTTGACAAGCAACATCTTGAATCAATCGATCTATGGATATTTATTCAAGGATGAAGTCACATATCTTTTCTTCTCTCTTTTGATGATTTTAGTGCTTTCTTGATCCGATTGTTTTTAGTTGGTCTCTTGACCTCATTTACCTTGTTATGATGTGTGGGAATACTCCTAGATCCATCTAAATCTTCAATCCCCCACAAGCAAGTTTTGGATCAAGTTTTTCATATTTCTAGGTTTTGGACACTTCTTTGGTAAAACCTAAAAAGCTCAATTCTTTGTTGTGGATCTGGACGATCGTCACTAGGAATAGTTCCTAGATATCCTTAGGGAGGTGTGCTCTAAATTTGGTCAAGTTTCATCAGTTGAATCAAAAGTTGGATCAATTTTTATTTTGATTTCGAGTGGTCAGCAGTGGCTCTGGACTAAATCGGTCCGACCGATTTCTCTACGGTGGTCCGACCACGGATCATTCTGACCGCTAATTGGTTGCCGGTCAGACCGCTAGCTTTTCAGACCGCCATTTTGCCGACGGTCAGATCGGTCCAGTGAGATCAATTCTCTATTGTCGAATCTTGTGTTTAAGGGGGAAATCAGATTCAACACAATGCTTCCTCTGTGCATTTACTGATCTTCTTGGTTTTCATAGCTATTGAAGAAAAGTGCGTGTTGAATTTGATTAAAGTCAAAAATTAAGAAAGCATCTATTCACCCCCCTCTAGTCGCCTTTCCGGTCCTACAGGGGCGCACTTCGGGGCGGTGTCGCGGGGCCATGGCAGCTTGGCGGCTTCGGGCAGGAGGCATCACTCCCGTGTGGCGCCGGGCAGCTTTTGGGCGCGACCGTGCATGGCTCTACAGGGTCGACCATCGGCCAAGTTTTTTTTACGAGTACTGTTCATATGATGTATATTGTTTATGCGATGCAATTGTCGTCCACGCAATTACCGATTGGCTTGGCCGGCGACTTCGAGTCGGCTCGCGGTAGATTAGAACGAATTTACAATTTTTAATCTACGGTACAATCAACATCAACCTTTTTATGCAATCCCCCGATCGACATTGTGTCGGTGATTTCAAGTCGGTTCGCGGTATATTAGAGTGTATTTGCGCCGTAGGTTACAATATAGAAAGTCAAATTTGTGGAATTGAAAGCAATCTGGAAAAAACGATTCGATCTACGAGTGTCGTTCATCGACGGTTACCTTTCGATCCGAGAAGAGTTGATCGTGTTGATAACGTATTGAGGAACCGTTGCTGGCGAATCCAGTCCGAGCGATTACCTCGTAGACAAACTCAGAATCATAAGAACAATACAAAAATACAAAAACAGAATAATATATTGACTACTGGTTGGATAAATAACTCATCTTAAGCCAGAACTCCCGGCCCTGAACCGGGTTTCTTAACAGCAGCAACCTCCGATCCTGCAGCGCATGCATCTGGTTACCAGAAACATGTATGGCAGTTACGATGTGGGTTATCGATGCCCCGGCAGCTCCACCATTCAGCAAGTACTAAGCGAGGCAGTCGGATCCAGATGAGTCAGCCTCGGCACTTCGGCAGGTAGACCACTTGGCATCATCGATCGATTCGCTCGATACGCCTAGTCCAGCATATATTGGGGAACGTAGCCGTCCAGCGAGCAGCACGCACGATGATCGATCGATCGCTAACTACCGGTATAAACAACCAAGCAACCTGCAAGCTGCAACGACCACAACCCGTCGTCGTCCACCAAACCACCTTGACCCCCTCCTAACCACCACTGGTCCAAGCGGCCGGGCAGCGGCGTCCGATCCAATTGATCAAAACGCCAGCCAACCACGCACATGCAGCCGTATATGTGCGTCGCGGCACGCACCTAACGCACACACTCGCATGCCGGTCGAGGCCCCCGCCACACAGGCGGACGCGTGAGACATGCATATCTCACACCGTATTTCGGTGGCTGGCCCTCGCCTGTCACACGAGCTACATGCATGCAATTCCTCCGGGCCATTGGATCCTAGTCCCCTGCAAAATCCAATAAAAGTATCTCTAATAGTGTATTTATTATCATTTTTTAGCTATATCATATGAACAAAATGCTACGTGAATGAGTGAGGAGAAGGAGAGAGAGCACACATCGTCTCTTCCTAAAAAGACTGACATGCACGCGAAACAAAATAAGATACATTAATCTACTCTAGTTGACATGTGAGCATATTTCAAAAAAAAAATTATAAAATATAAATATTAAAGAGTGTGCTAAAGACTATATATTAAACTTATTATATCTAAAAATAATATAGTATATATTAAAAATAAAATTATCTCTAACTACGAGAGAAACCCTACTCTTCTACTATTTGTGTATGCATCGTGATGCCGCCGCTGCATCGTATTGGCCGGGGGGTGACTCACCAGTCGCGTGTGTTCCGGACGGCCGGCCGGCCATTAAAACCGTTGCAACTTGCCTGCAAAATACTACTCCACCGCTCTGTTTCGTATAGGATTCTGGAGTTTCAGGTTCACCTTCTTCTAGGATTCTAGCCAAGTCGTTGTCACCTTAATTACTGATCTATGGTGATTTGACCTTTTCAGTAGCTCATTAATACGCGCGCACGGTGGAGCTCTTTTTTTTTTTTGGTATAACGGAACAAATGCATGTGAATGTAGCTTCAGTTTTCCGGTGTTGGTATTATATGCTAGCTACATTTTAATCTCTGTAGAATATAAATGTAGATCACGAATCACGACTGTATATGCATAAACCTATCTATAATCCCATATGGTGAGTTAATTTTATTTTACTTATCCATTCAACAACCTGTTTGGCTTGATCATACTGTTAAATGTATGAAAAAAGCATTGAATAGTTGAACTGATTTGCTGACCTAGCTAGCTAGGAGTAGTTTATAGAGAGGATTTGATTGGGCAGGTGAATTATATGCTTGATCATGGGATCACGTAAGTCCAAGAGCTGCGTGATAGCATATGTCCGCATCCAAGGCGGACTGTTTTATGTCCAGACAAAAGGCAGAGATCGTAGTAGGTTCCCCATAGAGATATTCCCATGTGATTGCCATCTCGCACTGTCACTTCGTCACATTGTGCATGATTATGCATGTACCTTTTGTCAAAACCTAGCTAACAAGACGAATTTGCGGACCCAAAATTTAAGTTGCAAATTGACATCCCCCAACGTGGCAATCCCCACCCAATTGCAAAGAGCATGGCGTGCCTATATACCGCCGTATCAAGCTGGTATATTAGTAATGGAAATGGTATCTCTTCGTCATGGATGCATATATTCCACTAATAGATCGAACTCGGTAGTGTTATTTGATTGCACTACCACACAAAGGGTTATCACAGACGATTCTTGTTTAGAACCGTCTGTGAAAAAAGCTATCACAGGTGGTTCTGAACAAGAACCGTCTGTGATAATTAATTACCACAGACAGTTCTTGTTCAGAATCACCTGTGATAAATTTTTCATAGGCGGTTCTAAACAAGAACCGTCTGTGATAGCTTTTTCTATTGCAAAAAAAAACGGATGCTAAAACTTCGGAGGCTGTTTTGAGGCCCTAAACGAACTTTTTGGGGCGTTTTCACTTCATTTGGAGCCTTTCGAGCCTCGCGAATTAATCTAATAATGGACTTATGGATTTTCGGATTGAACTTTTCGTTAACTTTCCAACGAGCCAAAGAACGTTGCAATCCGAGTTCGTATGCAAAAGTTATGTTTGTTTTACTGGACAGTGCGCGATCTGTCATCTATATTTTTGTCGAAACCAAATAACTCAGCATGAACTACACATGCATAGAGAGTTTCCCACAATAACCACAGCATCACTCACATCACAGTAGTATCAACTCAATCCACTCGCAGAGCACTAACACTAGCTCTTAGTAATCCACATCACAGAGCAAAAGGGGGGATTAGAGAGAGTGAGGTCGTGGGAGGTCGGGGCGACGAGGTCGTGGGAGGCCGGCGACGACGAGCTCGGGGGAAGACGGGCGACAAAGTGGAGGAGGCCGGGGGAGACGAGGTCGTGGGAGGCCGGTGACGACGAGGCTGGGGCGAGGTGGAGGAGGCCGCGGGCGACGAGCTCAGGGGAGGCCGGAGCGCAAGGTCAAGGCGAGACGGCGTCACTCAGTTAGAGGGGAGATAGCAGAGGAGGAGATGGAGGTGTGGGGAGACTCTATTAATATAAAGCGAGTTTCGGCAGCCCACCCATTAAGTCCTGTCGGTGTATTAGAACCGATCTTACGTAAAGATTATTTGATTCGGGGGGGTCTCCTAGAGATGAAATCACGCAGAGTGGTTGACACGGGATGTTTAGACAGGTTCAGGCCTTCTCAGGAGAGAATAATAACCCTAATCCTGTGTGGTGTGGTATTCTTGATGATCAAGTAAGAAGCTAAGACTATTACAGAGAATAGTACTTGTATTTCCCCTTGACTCGCCCCTTTCTCTGTCTCCCTGATGCCCTTATATAGTCGTGAAGGAGTAGCCGTTTTGTCCTGCGGAAGAGGCGCCTTAATTGAGCCAGTAATGGGCGCATGATGGCAGTAATTACCGGCGCATTGGCTTCTCCACGCCGTCTGACAATTATCATTCAAAGATAATGGGGTATTTAAGTACTATTACTACGCGGAATAGTAGTGCGTGCAGACCGTTCGGATTCCTTAATCAATTGGACCCACTTGCTTGTAGGTTTGATTATAAGGTGGTGCAGTGGTTTGCCCGGTCGTAGGAGAACTTACGACCGTGTAGTAGTAAAAAAGGTCTTACGACTATGTAGTGATCGTAGAAAGACTTACGACCATGTAATGGTCGTAGAAAGACTTACGACCAGGTAGTAGTCGTAGCAAGACTTACGACTATGGGGGATGATTGTAGAAGATCTTACAATCACTTGGTAGGCCTCTCCCTTATAAAAATAAGGGGTACTTCTGGAGACTATGTGACATCATATTTACCCATAATAAGAATTATAGATAATAGATAAAATGAGGATTATTAGATCCTCGTCAAGTCCAAATTTTTGTTTTCCCGCCCAACAAAACAAAAGTATCATAGACGGTTCGTGAATAGAACCTTCTGTGATAATTCACAGACGGTTCTTAAGAAGAACCTTCTATGATGTCTCGATTATCACAGACGGTTCTTCTTAAGATCTGTCTGTGAATTATCATAGACGGTTCTATCACAGACGGTTCGTCTGTGATAAGTATAATACAGACGGTTCCTTTGGAACCGTCTGTGATGGGGCGTCTAGTATAGCATATGAGTACTATTATTTGGAGAAATGCAGATCCACATGTATATATATGTCCATATACTATTCTATCCATCCAAAGTGCCCAGCGATTTGTGCAAGAATGTTAAAATTATTGGAAGATGAGATGTTGATTTGAATTTTGAAAATTTACATCAATCTCGAGGTACTTTGGATGGTGATGACAGATTGATAGTACATGGACATCCATTATCAGATTAGCCAATTAGTAACCAGTTAAATGAAAACAAAACAGAATCACTTATCTCAAATACTAAACAGAATCACTAATCTCAATAAAATAACCAATGTGCTATCAGTAAACCAGCAAAAGTACAGAACACAAATTCTATCTAGTTTCAACTGAAAACAATAAATATCAGAACTAGCTGCTTAGTACAAATTGACAATAAGAAGCAATCCAAATAACCCAAGTCTGATATTGCTATCACATCAATTTCGTAATATGATAATTATCCTCATCAAGCAATTATCAGAGCCCAACATAATACCAAGTCTCCCAGTGCTAGTCAAGACAGATTGAAATACGACTAGCACAACACACTTAGTAGAGTAAATCAACTTTGAAAAATAGAAACAACTCACGAAGGGATGGCAAGAACCACCAAGGATGCACTTACTGAGTGCACCTCAGAGCAAGATAGGAGACGCGCCGGGCTCGAGGAGGAGGCGACACGTGCTCAGGGGAGGGGAGGAGGTGGGCTCAGGGAGGAGGCACGCCTAGCTAGAGGAGGAGGACACACATGCTTGGGGGAGGGGGGATGCGAGCTCGGGGAGAAGGTGCGCCGGGCTAGAGGAGGAGGCGACACGTGCTCGGGGGAGGAGAGGAGGCGGGCTTGGGGAGGAGGCGTGTCGGGCTAGAGGAGGAGGCGATGCGTGCTCAGGCCTGGGGAGGAGGCGGGCTCAGGGAGGAGGCGCGTCGGGCTAGAGGAGGAGGCGACGTGTGCTCGGGGGGGAGGAGGCAGGCTCGGGGAGGAGGCGCACCGGGCTCGGGGATGAGGCGCGCCGGGCTAGGGGAGGAGGTGGCATTGAGGACGTTGGTGACGGGCTCGGGGAGGGGAGGAGGTGCTGCAGGCTCGAGGGAGGAGGGGCACTGGGTTAGGGGAGGCGGCGGCTCATGCTCAGGGAACAGGCAGCGGGCTCGAGGGAGGAGGCGCGCCGAGCTCGAGAAGGAGGCGGTGACAGGCTCGGGGGAGGAGAAATTTAATCATTTGAGTGGGAGGCGCGTACAAACCCTAGAGGTTGAATATAAATAGGGTTGTACATCTCAGATGGTTCTAAGGTAGAATCGTTTGTGATAAATACACATCACGTGCGGTTTTAAAGTAGAACTGTCTGTGATAAATACATATCACAGACGGTTCCAATAAATAACCGTCTGGGATAATAAAAATTCTCATATACATAAATACAAATTCAAAATATATGACACATTCACATATTAGTAAAGAAATAGTTTGAGCTCAATCTGGTTTGTAGTTCTCATATTTAATTAGTGAAGAATATTAACAAAAAAGACGAGAAATTATATATGAATATTTGCTAAAACTATGCTAAAACCGCTAATTTTACGACAAGCTGTTCAATTACACCTGTGCAAAAAACTTGGCGGACTCATGCATAATCCTACGGTCGTCGCTGTAGAAGACGACGTAGTCGTCCCACCCTACCGTCACACCGTAGCCAGTGCTCGTGCACCGGTGGCCATCCTCCAGCAGCGCCAACACCCGCCCTTGTGGCCCGACCATCTTCTTCCACATCGCCTCCCGGACTACGTCCGCAGCGAGCCTCCAGCACCGCATGCACTCCCGGTTGGTCCTCTTGGCCGCTCGCACTCGCTGCTGGCCGGCTCGCCCTCGACCTAGCTGATGTAGTGCTTCCCAATGCCGGGCACCTCGCTGGCTGTGTAGAGGAGGAAGCGTAGGCCGCGGCCTTGTGGCCGGCGACGACCGCCTGGTTGAGGCACACGAGTCCACATTGCATGTCCTGGTGCGCGAAGACGAGCGTGAGGTCGACGATGAAGCAGGCCTCCGGGTTGCCGGTGTCAGCTAGGTGGTTGACGACGGCGAGGTAGCGATCGTTGTCCAGCCACTTCATCGCCTCCTCCCGCTCGAGTGCCACGCGCCTCTCCACGGCGTGCTCCTTGGATGCCCTGTACATGGCCTTGCAACTTCAATATACATACACAATTCAAGATATCAGAATAATCTTAATACAAGAATTACTCCATAAGAGAAAATTAAAGGGCCAAATACGTATATAGCTCGTAGGCTGCAGAGGTCAGCCATGGGGTGAGGAGAGCTCGCGGCCACGCGGTCGACGATGCCGATGACGACTTCATGAGGAAGAGCGACGACGATCGCCGACCTCCTCACCGTCATGCTTCGCGTGCTCACCATGGCGCACGATCGACGATACTAGCTAGCTAGTTGCATACGTATTATTGATCAATAGCATGCGTCCTCACCATGGCGCGATATGATCATTCTTATAAAACAAGGAGTAACACCGGCGCGTGAGACGACACGACGCATCGTAACGTCGGCGTGCAATACAAAGAGATGCGATCGCGAGACAAAGAGACGCATCGTAACGTCGGCGCGCGATTCTTATTTAAAACCGTCTGAGAATTACCACATACGGTTCTTATTAAAAAAAACCGTCTGTGATGAGGCCTCTAGCTTGAGTTGTAAAGATAGATCAATTACTTTCATTAAGAAGATAGGAAAAGGAGCGTCAACCGTATTTTTGAAAAACAATTCCCGAAAAGACGGTGATGCTTTTGTTACTATCGATTTATTAGGAGCAGATTCTAGTAAATCTTATCCGTTGGACTTCCGTCTTTATTCGTTTAATATTGTCACAAGTTGTTGGTCTATAAATAACCATCAAAATGGTAGAACTAAGAAAAAAAAACACTCATAAACTTTTCATCTTTTCTTACTTCCATTTCTTCTTAAAGTTCTCATCTCCATACCCTTCTAGTAAGACAAAATTCACGGAACAAATTGACTTTTCAACCATCATAGAAAGAACAAAATCTATAGAATATGGCTTCAATATTAAGGTGGTCGGAAATTCAGTTTGTCGGAACATCAAAGACAATGAAGTTACACGATATGGAACAAGGTGCCTATCGGATTACATATCTTCCGCTTTCTTCAGAGATCAACTTCAACCACTTTAAAAGATAAGTCTCGAGGAACTGGTTGAAATCGACTAACACAGACGGACGTTAAACTAAAATTGTCTATGATTGTATTTAATAATGATAATTTTAAAAAACTGTCCAGTATAAGTCTTTTTTAGCAGTGTCCTGCTCACAAGATACACACACCTACACCAATACCTGTTTCGCAGGTGTTCCTATCTAGCTAATAAGAACATGATTATCAACAACCAAATCCGAATCGACCCATCTGTGGCAGTTGCGCGTTATCCAGTGCCGCGACTAATGGTACTAACACAAATCAAACTATCTGGATCATGCCAGTCTTGCAGAAGCTAAGCAAACCAATCAACCGCGCATTTGAATTATTGATCACTAGCTAGCAATTGCTGTACAGCTCTTCTACACGTGCGAGCATTCATTTCATTTCTGCTACGAGTCTTTGACTAGATTGTGCTGTGGGATTAACGAAACCTGAGCCAATCCGGAAGCTGCGCGCCTTCTTTCTCCGACCGAACCATCGGTCGATCGAGTCGTCATCATCCACATCTCAGCGAGAGAGAAGCGGCGAAGGATATAAAGCTCAAGTAGGAGTACATTTATTCGAGCTGTTACGTCTAGTGGCGCACACAGCATACTCGCGTGTGAGCACAGCTCGGCACCAGCTGCTAAGCTGGGTGGCCGGGCCCGCGGGGTGGGTCCGTGACAGGTCACGCCGGCTGCATCACACATGCCCAACTTACGGAAGCAACAGCAACCCAGAATTAAAGACGAACGGCATCAGCTTGAATAATCGATTATTGTTACTCTATTAGGACTAAATATTTGGGTAGTCTAAGGGACAAACAAACTTAGTGAAGTAGTACGAGATACATTCCGTAGGAATAATTATCTTACGTCCTTTCTTAGTAAGTACTTATACACAAATCTAAAACGCCGTTGTATTTACCGAAGCCGAGGGCACCCTCTTCGTCGTTCATTGTGCACGTTTTTCTTATCAAGACTACTAAATTTGTGCGATGTTGCTCTAAACTAAATTTATTAGAGGATGGAGATGAAACGTGATCAAGAGTTATACAGCGGCCAGGACAATAATGTCTGCAACGAGAGATTACATGGCATTTAGACGTTCTTTCTGGTTTCGAAGGATCTACTTGGGTTTTCATTAATAACTTCCTGCTTCAGTTTAGACGACGAAGCGCGCGGCGGTCCGTAGTGTATTATTTTAGGGCTTAGGCACGAGCCGACGAGCTATATCGTCCGAATCACCCATATGCGGCCAGTATTTACAAGAAAGACTGTTGCTGTATTTTTTTTTTTTTTGAAAATATCGCTCTGCAGCACGATCACCGTGCGGCACGTGCGCCCTCCCCTCCCACCATGTGCGCCCTCCCACACGGCCACTGTGTGGTGGCAGCCTGCCGCACAGCTATTGTGCAATGGAGGCGCTCCCGCACGGCTGCCATGCGGCTTTTCTCTCCTTTAGAAATTAGGTTTCTACTGTGTTTGTAGGATTTTTAAAATACAGTAAATGAATACCAAAAATTACAAAATTTTATGTGAATGCTTCTAATACATTGTACTTGCTTGTGTAATTTTTTTTATAATTTTATTCGTTCTGATTTTTTCTAGCAATTTCATTTAAGTGTATTGATAGTAGGAATTTGTAATTATAGAAAATGAGCTCCAAAAATTATAAAATTTGTTTTGTAGGCTCCTTACACATTGGACTTGATTTTGTAATGTTTGAACAATTTTATATGTGTTTTGAAATTATCTCGAATATTAACGATTTATGTCTCGAAAATTTGGATTTTAGGTTTCAGAAATTAGGGTTTCATGAATTCTCACACAAAGTAATCATAACAGAATTAGAGTTTTAGAAATTATGATTTCCAATGGAGTTGCAATGTACATTTTCATATAGAAAATTGTCGACATTTTAAGCATTACATGAAACATGTACGGGTTTATTGTAATCGGAATGAAGGAGGAGGATGGTGTATTATCACATGTAACCCAATCAAATAGGACACTTTTTGTTAATTTATCAGTTTAATGTGGATGATATTCTTTAATATTATATTGTACCACAGGCTAAATAAGCTTGTACATGAACTAACTGAGGGAAATATGTGGCATACATATCATATAACATTGAACTGTAGCCTCCGACTTGTTTGTGTTTCGAAGGCTACAGTATGTTATTATATAATCTGTATGTCACTCATTTCTCTCAGTTGCTTTATGTACAAGTCTATCGAGTCAGTGGTACAATACAGTATTAAAGAATATCGTCCACATTGAACTGATTCCTTAAGAAAGAATATCCTATTTAACAAAATGTTATTCATGAAGGTAGTTGGATCTACCATATATGCAGTGATGTCTGCAACTAGTCTCCGCGGCACCATAGCCACTACTTCTTGTCTCAGGGTTGCCCACGGATACGACGATTGTTGAAGTCATTCATATCCTGCGATTCCATGATGTAAGTGGATCGTGTAATAACAAACGTAATAAGGATGTAAACTGTATATAACTCACGTCTTTGATACGGAGTGCACCCGGGCGGTCGAATACACTACAACGTCGGCCGGTCTCGATCAAAGGAACCTTCCCCTTCCCCTTGTCGCGGGACTCTCCAAGTCGGCGTCGTATGTCGAAGTCATCCATGTCCTGCAAATCCATGATGTAATTTCACCGTACAGTAAAAAAACGTAACAAGGATGTAAATTATACATAACTCACGTCGTCGATATGGAATACGCCCGGGCGACCAGATACGCTATGGTGGTCGGGCTTAGTCGCATTAGACTTCCTCTTCCCCTTGTCTTGGGACTCCCATGTCGGTGTCGTGTGTCGAAGTCACTCATGTTCTGCAATACGGGCTGGACGCTTGCATGTTGTTAGAAGAATGAAAGGAAAAATACAAAATCAGGACACGAATTGTACGTAACTCACCTCTTCAATATGGAGTGCTCACGGCGACGGGAGAAGCTACGACAATTGCTGGTTTCAGTAGCACGAACATTCCCCTTCTTCGTCGGGCGAGTCCCGAACTCCTCCGGTGCATCCTCAACAGGGTCTGATATGTAAGGTTTCCACCGCACGAAGGTCTCGGCCCGCATCGAGTACGTAGTTCAGCATGTACTTCTACTGAATGAACACCCTGTTGTACATCTCTGAGCCATCGATCTATTGGAAGAAGTGACAGCGCATCTCGGGCTACTGTAACATCCCAAAATTGGTTTGTGTTTCAAATGTAATAAAAATGAGGAGAAATTAAAACTTTTTCTCTGATCTTGATTTTTGTAATCAGTTCCATAATTTTTGTAAAGGAATTATGTGAAATCAAAAATCAAATTGTCATTTGGACACCAACACAAATCTCCTTCATGAAAATCATGTGCCCAACCTTTGGAAATAATTTTTATTGAACCTAGGAGTGATGTTTAACACCTCAGAATTATTTCATAATTTTCAGAAATTATTTGATAATTTTTGAGACAAGTCAAACATTAGTCAAACTCCTAAATTAGCCTTCTGGAATTTTTAGAGAAAAATGCAGTGCATAAAAGTCTCTGAAAATTTTATATAAGGTTCCTCTCACTGTTAGCAATCTCCAGTTAAAATTTTATAATTTTTGGAGCTTGTTTGCTACCCCAAATAATTCCCCAAAAATCAGTTATTCAAATTCAAACCCTAACCGGTTTTCACTGTTCCTCGGGTTCGAGTCAGACTCGGGCTCGAGCCTCTTGATTTGATTCAGTCAACTAAACGCACCGACTCGGTCGTTCGGGCGCGAGTGTTGTGCGTCGTTGGATCGGCATCGAACGGCCCACGATCGCGTGAACGATTCGGACCATCCGAGCGCGTTGGTCCATTTGAACCGTTGGATTCTAAATCAAGGGTCCACAATCGCGTGAACGTTCGGACCGCCGAACGCCTCGCACAACGTGAACCGTAGGATCCAAATCAACGGTCCAGGATTAAGTGAGCGTTTGAATCGTTATAATCGAACCGATCTATTTCAGCCATCCGATTAAATCCAACGGCCGTCGTTCGTCGTCTTCTCCTCCGCCGCGCCTCGGCCAAGTCAACCGCGGTGGCGTGCAGCATACTTTCTGGCAGAGCCGGTCGCGTCTCCTTTTGCCAACGGCTCTCCCGCATTATTGCTTCCGTCCGGCGCCTCCATAGTCGCTGCCGCCTCGCCATTACACCACGCCGTCGCCTCTCGGCCGACCTCAACACAGAGCCCCACCATTTTCCCTCCCGTTGCTTCTTCCTTGCTTCTCGGCCTATAAGACTCCTCCAGTGGCTTCCTTATCATTCTTTGAACACCCTCGAGTTACAGCTTCACTTCTAGCGCACGGAGTGAGCTCAATTTCGAGTTTTCACCTTCGGCCGCCATTGCCGCCATTGTTGAAGCTTCGAGTCCTTCGGTGAAAGTGGTGCTCCGGGCCTTCTCTTTCAAAACCTTTGCTTCCTCAGTTACTTAGCATCTCATAGAATATTAACCCTCTGTCAATTTTGCTTTTGACAGAAGAGAGCAGATCAATTTCGGATTGCCTCCTTTTCGGCCGAAACAGCTATTCTTCTTCACCCGATCCGATTCGATCCTCCTCTGCGCCTTCTTTGGGCTCAGGTACCCCCTTATTAGTCCCTAGTTGTTTGGCACTCGCTCCCTTGAACCGCGTTGAGCGCTTTTGCTATTTTCGCTTTGGTCATTTTCGCCCTCTTGGTTCCTTCCGCTTGCTTTAACTGTTCATCATAACCAACGCCATTGGTACCTTTAGGTGCGCAATGACGTTTGGGACTCATTTTAGGCGTTTGCTCGCACCGCCGCGGCCAGAGCCGCCGGCGGCGAGCCGTTCTTCCCCGTCGTTTTTGCCGGACGAAAGCAGGACGGGCATTTGAACGTGAGTCGGCGTGGACCGTCGATCCTTAGATCTACGGCCCACGTTCGCGCGAAAATTTTGAATTCGTCGCGCGTCTCGGTCTGTGACCCGTTTGATCCAAGATCAACGGTCCCGATTCGAGTCCTTGTGAACCGTTGGATCCAGATCCAACGGCTGACGACCAGTGTCCCGGATCGCCCGCTCGCTCCGACCAAAGTGGTCGTGGACCGTTGGATCCGAATCCAACGGTTAACGACCAGAGTTTGCGGCCGCGCGCGCGCGCGTTAGCGCTGGGACGCGGACCGTTGGATCCAAGATCAACGTACCAGGTTCGGCCACGTCATTTCTAATTTCTGATTTTTCCGAAAGGATTTATTTATCAACTGAAAAATGTGATAACTTGTAAAATGCATAACTAATTCATTTCAAATCCTTTTCGGTTGATTCAAATTTTGTAGGTTATGTTTTTAACTAGACTTTAATTTAAAAATGTTTCCAAACTCAGTATAGCTCCAGAAAATTTTGCTAATGAATAGTAGCATTTTTGATTTATAAAAGCTGAGCAAAATTGTTTCGGCCATATCTTTTGCATTAAGAATCCAAATCAATTGGTTCTTGTTGCTAAATTCTTTATAAATCATTATCTTTCTACTGTAAAATTTTTAGAATTTTTTTTTGGAGAAAGTTTACTGTTGGGTCTTTGCATTTTATTCGCTCTTATCGTTTGTTTCTCGCTTTTTCGTTAGGATCCGAAGAGCATAGTGACAATATTGTTGATCCTCAAGAAGACCTTGACCCACAAGCAAGCGTGCAAGCGGTTTGATCATGTCAATCCCATTATTTTTCAAGTCTAATATATTGATTTTAACTTGTATGTATGCATTGCTATTTTGTTGTTAAATTATGGTTAGTATCCTATAGTTGCATAATCTGTAGGACTTGTGTACTCTCTACTACCATGAGCCTAGGTTATCTGCTATGATTTGAGTTCGATGGATGAGCTCTTGTCATTTAGTAGAATGCGAAATGAAATTGCTTAGTAATGCTTAGTTCCGGTAGTAATGGGCGATCATCGATTGTAGTCGATGATCTAGATCACACATCTAATTATTATTTCCTTTATGTCTAGCCCTTGTGCTTTGTTATTTTGAAAAGTCAAAATTCTGAAAATGGAAAAATTGATTTGGACTTGGGCAAGTGGTTGGATGGTGGGTTATTGGGTTTGTGGATGTCTTGCCTAAGTCAACAAGGACCGAACATCTTGTGTCGCACTCTCCAAGCATTTTTGCGTGCTAACCACGCGAGAGGGATATGGGACCTCTCTTGACTAAGTACTTTGGCGTGTGTTATCTCCGAGTCGCAGGAGGGGGTTGTGTGTGTTGTGTGAAAAAGGATATGTGTTCTTGTGTTGGGTGTGCGGTGGTGGAGATTCCGGGTAGGCTCTCCACCTCGAGGAGCATTGTAGTTGTCCAAGGTTTTACCTGCGACGGGTAGTTGACCGAGGCTTTACAATGACTCCGACACAACGTATGAGTTTCTATCCATACGGGCGACTCGTAGTTAATGCACAATACTGGAAATGTCTCGTAGGACTTAGCTGTGCCGGCATACCTAAGGAAGTGTGCTAATCATGTGGCAAAAAGGCGGTCTGGCGTGTGGGTACATTGGTACACCCCTGCAGGGTATAAAACTATTCGAATAGCCTCGTCCTAGGTTATGGACACGCTTGGTTAGGTTTTGCAAGAGTTAGACTACAACCTTTTAAATTAAAATTTGACATGGGTGGTATGAATGGGTAATTCATGCTATTGTTGTGGTGACTAATGGTTTAGTCACTTCCAGGATTGTTGTTGTTCTCTACCTACTGTTATATTGTTGTCATTTGCGGTTATTTGAACATTAAAAACAGATTTGTTAAATTGCTTTCAATCTATTACCTTATTGCAAATGGAAACTTGCTTTGTGCTAAAATGAAACATACAGCCTCCACTTCAATTAGCTTGCATGTAGTATATGTACAGGTTTGTTATTCCACATGTAAGTCTTGCGAGTACATTCAAAGTACTCACCGGCTTTTGCTTACCGCTTTTGTTTCTGAGGAGGAAGGTGAGCCCCAAGGGCCTCACTTTTGTGAGTCTTTGTGGATTTGACGACTAGCTTGGTGGTCGGTCGGTTGCCTTGTGGGTTAAAGGCACACCGATTGGCTCTTTTGTTGTAGCCATCTTATGGCACTTTTGCTTCATTGCTTAATTATTGTTGTCTCTTTTATTGGTGGCCGGTTGGCCTCTCTTTTGTAATGACTCGGTTTAATATTATTAATACTGCTTGCTCGTGTTTTGGTTCTATGTGGATGAATGGAATTGATACATAAATTTTGTGATGAGGTGTGTATACTGCACTCTGGGAAGTATACATGTCTCGAGTCTCGGATTATCTGCTTTGTGATGCTAGGGCCGAAGGGATGGTTAAGCATTACAAGCCGGATAAACCGGAGTCTCACAACTACCATTACATAGGGATAAAGTTAAAATTTTTTTTAGAAATCAACGTAGGGAGTGAAAAATCGATTGGTGCAAAGAAACGCTTACGAGGTGGTGCTCGCACGTGTAGTACGCCTGGATGGAGGTGTATGGGTGTATGGACTGAATGATCTACACTGTCTCGCCACACACACATGCGGGACTAGAAATCGTGGTGGTACCAGAGCATCTTTCATTGAATAATCTGAGTATTGTAGATGTTTGACCTTCTGCACAAGCCACTTGTGCTTCTACAACATCCTCACGTAGAAGTTTATTGATGAGTCCATATTTAGGTATCATAGAAGTTGCGTTGTACATAACAAAATAAGATGGATAATACATTAAATTACGACACTGAATGACCACGAAACAAGATTGGTCTGTTGGGACAGTCCTTCATGGAGTGTCTAAGAGTCTTGCATATCATGCACTTAATTGTGTAGCTAATACTAGTACAAGCTTAGGCACGAGCCGACGAGCTATATCGTCCGAATCACCC
The DNA here is from genome assembly GCA_036346395.1 of Hsuehochloa calcarea. NCBI lineage: Eukaryota > Viridiplantae > Streptophyta > Magnoliopsida > Poales > Poaceae > Hsuehochloa > Hsuehochloa calcarea. The sequence goes on from CM070593.1 coordinate 40,892,080, forward strand.
ATATGCAAATCCTACTAGCGTCCAATTCCGTCCACCAAATCAAATCCCCTCCCTGACCAGCCTTTTTTACGGGTTGCTGCTCGCTGCAACCCCCCAAAAGGCTAAAACCCCATCTGATCTGCACCGGACTGGCTACGCAGTTCAGCCGGACCCACACCGAAATCCCCAGGAGCCAAACCCGCGGCTCTACATATATCCCGAGCAGGGAAGAAGACGCAACAACACTTGCGTACGTTGTTGCGTTGCGACAGTCAAGTCCCGGGGATCGAGAGCGCGCTCGCGATCTCCGGCCGGCCGGCCGTCGCCATGCACCCCTGCTCGTTCGTCCGCCTCACCGTGGACCAGCTCCTCCTCAAGCTCCCCTCCGTGCCGCGCCCAAACTCCGGCGCTGGGGTCCACCCCTCCACCTCCCCCTGCTTCTGCACGCTCCACCTCCAGGACCACCCCTCCTCCCTCTCCAGCACCGCGCCGCTGCCCCTCGCCTCCGCCTCCGCCTCCTCCGCCGCCGCGCAGCACGCCGACCCCGTCGTGCTCAGCCTCGACGCCGACGCCGTGCAGCGGCTCTCGGCGCGCCCCGCCGAGCTCGTCGTGTCCGTGCACGCGGGCCAGACGGGGAGCACCTGCGGCATGAGCGCCGCCCGCGCGCTGGGACGGGTGCGTGTGGCCGTCGACGTGGCGCGCGCCGCGGCAGGGGAGACCGTCGTGGCGCGCCAGGGGTGGGTGGACGTTGGGAAGACGGCGTCGGGGCCGTCCCCCGCGCGCGCGCAGATCCACATGGTCGTGCGGACCGAGCCCGACCCGCGGTACGTCTTCCAGTTCGGCGGCGAGCCGGAATGCGGGCCCGTCGTCTACCAGGTGCCTGGAGGCGCCGCCGGCGGCGGGCAGCGGCAGCCGGTGTTCACCTGCCGGTTCAGCGCGGGCCGGAGGTCAACTAGGACCAGGTTGGTGACTCGGTGTGCAGTACATGTATTATATTACGTGCATGCGCCTTCTTTATCTGCTTGCTACGTTAAGCTTTATGTTCCGGTAATAACGTGTTTTATGGTGCTGTTTGAAGTAGATTTCGGCAATAAGTGGTTGCACTTCACAGTTGCATATGTTAGTTACATACAGATACAGGTTAGCTGTAGAAGGGTAGTTGCGAGGTACTTTTGTGTTTGGGTTCTTCTTCCACCAAAGGAACCGTAATGGAGTAGCAAATAGAGGAACAGTTCATACTTCACAGAGATTTTTTTTAAAGAAAAATAACATTGGGACTTCGCACGGAGAATTTGGGTAGTACTGCTTGATTAGTTTTCATGGTTGATGACAAAAACAATGATACCTTACAGAAGTAGAAATTTAATGATCTCTCTTGGTTTTAATTTGAAGTGAACTAGTAATCAATAATACATCATTTTTTGAAACAATAATACATCATGTTAATTAAGATACAAGTGGCCTGTAGAAACAGCATTGAGACAGTATGGCACGTGGTCCCAGGCCTCTACTCATCACTGTTTATCCAACCAAACAGCAGCTGGCTATATCTGAATATCTGATATCTCTAGAGGGGAACAGAGACATGGAAAATTTTCGTCCCATACCAGCAAGTAGATGATGACAAAGATGGAAGCCGTGCAATGCAATTGCTATTCTCAATCAAATGAGTTTTTGCTGTAATTAAGTACGGCCAGATATATAGCGGTGGAGATTAAGCACAGGCCAGTTGATACTTGTCGTCATAAGCCAATCGATTGATTTGCTCTATCCACTTGTAATTTGGGGGCGATACTCTTTTATTTGGAAAAGGGAAGGAAGCACAACTCAACGAAGAATGTGATACCGAGATGTTCTCAGTTTTGAAATATACCACTGAAAATCTTGGTTCACTTTAATACCACCGAAAAATCCCCATATTTAGCTATATACCGTTCTGTCACCCCTCCGTTACTGCTAGCTCTGAATTTACTGAACTGCCCCAGATGTAGTTCGATCAGACCACGTTTTGGCTCGACCAAACCTACCAACCAACGCCAGCTTCTTCCAACCAACACCATCTTCTTCCCCCTGCTCGCCATCCCAGCAACATCAATGTCCACGGCGGCGCTAATGTCCAAGGCCGCGAGCCCGCCCGAACCGCGCTCTGCCGCGATAACCCCATCTTGTGCACACAGCCCGCCAGGATGCGAGCTCGTCCAAGTGGCCACGAATCTCGGCTGCTGTGCATGTACACCGGTCAAACAATGGCAAACTGAATCTAACAAACACATACATCAATTCCTACGTTTCTAGATAGGAAGGACGAGATTGAAACTTCTCAGTGTAATTCATTGACCCAAACCATATCTTACGGTTACAGATGGATTGCACGTCCAAAGCAAAATTGCAGATCAATTGCAGAAAGAAGGGGAAAACACAAAAATCGCACCAACAAATCCAAAGCAAAATCGACCACACCAATATGCCGCCACTACCGGGAACCTTCCGTCCCCATCCATGGAAGCCATGGCCGATGAGCCGTGGAACCGATGAGCCGGGATCCAGGTCGCCACCGGACGGCCTAGGAGGGAGAGGGCTATGGCGAGCCGCACGGAGAGGGGAGTGTAGCTCTGGTGAGCCGCGGGCGAGGCAGCAAGGCGCAAACGCGGGCAAGCGCTCCGGCGAGGGTGTTGTGTCACGGGGCACGGGTACGGGCAGTCGCAGGTGTCGGCGGCACAAGCGCAGGCTGCAAGGTGAGGCGAGGCGTGGCCGCGGTCGCAGGCCGCGGGGAGGCGAGGCTATGCAAGTCGCGGTAGGGCCGTGGCGACGCGATGGATGGGTCGCCCGCGGCGCAGTGCGGCGATGTCGTGCGCGGGCTGCCGTGGTGAGGTTGGCACGGTCTGCATCGAAGAAGGCGAGTATGAGACACTCGCCTGGGTAAGAAGAAAGAGGTGAACGTGGACGGAGTGGTATATTGATAAAGATTTGTAAATTTCGGTGATATTAAACTGAACCTGAAGTTTATTATGGTATATATTAAAACTGGGCATATTTTCATGGTATATAACTAATTTTCTCTTTTATTATTGGATGCCAGCTCTTAGATACCTTACATTATACGGAATTGCTATATACCATGCACATGATTTCTTTCGTGCAGATCATTCGAATTAATGACCTTGTGATCTGCATCATGATTCGTGCGCTTGCCCACCTCCATTTTTGTCTTCTCTGGCGCCAGCGACTTAGGGCTCTGGTTTACCGAATTAGGTTTGGGGTTCACCGGAACCAGCTATAAAGGGAGGCCGGGGCAGCAACGGGAAAGGCTCGCAAGGGGGGCCTCGTCGGCCTGGGGAGCGGTGGCGTGCGGGGTGGGGGTAGGGGTGGCAGCGGCGGGTGTGCGGTGAGAGAGCAAAGTCACTTGATAAAAATATTGCAACCTCCATTTGCAACTAGGCATTTTAATTTAGTTTGTCATGGGAGAGGGGGCATTTTCTTGTTGGAATAATGGAGGAAAGATTTAATATAACAACATGTAGCAATCCAAGTCAATGTTCACAAAATTGTACTACACAGAAAAACAACCACAGGATATTATTTTTCGAAAAGATAGCTCGAGAATATATTAGTGTTGCTATTTGACCAGTCAAGTTGGTTTCAATTCCTGAGAACCTTCACTGTCAGTGCAGCTTAGATCTCCATATGTGTAGTAGTATATATATTCCATGCTTAATCTAGAAGAGACAAAATTTTACTTATAAACTGTCGAACATCCAGCATGATCATATAGACAGACACCAACCGTGCATGTGATGGACTTATCAACCTAGCTAGCTACCTTATTAATTTGCTCTGCTCATTTTTTTTTTTATCTGCAAGCTCATTAGCTGGTTCAGAATCTTCCATATATCATGTCCACTATGCTTAGGTCGTCTAGTTTACCATCTCCATGACCTACTGATCTTGTATCACTCACACTTGGCGGCACACCATATGCCAAACAATTCTTTATGAGCTAGCAGTACTAGTTAATACTACATCCCTAAAAAATTGTTGCTAGCTATGCACGCATGAACTTGCATGTTACTACGTTCTTAAACTAGACTAATATAATCTTGCATGTGCATTGTGCATTTTGACCAGATCGCTGACGTCGGAGTCGTCCAAGACTCGCAGCACGCTGCGGTCCTGGCTGAGCACGCTGCACGGCGACCGCGACGCGCAGGCGCGGCGCGAGCAGCGCAAGGGGTGGACAGTGACGATCCACGACTTGTCCGGCTCCCCCGTGGCCGCGGCGTCCATGGTCACCCCGTTCGTCCCGTCCCCGGGCTCCGGCCGCGTCTCCCGGGCCAACCCGGGCTCCTGGCTCATCCTCCAGCCCACCGGCGCCGGGCCGTCCAGCTGGAAGCCGTGGGCGCGTCTGGAGGCGTGGCGCGAGCGCGGCCCCGTCGACGCGCTCGGCTACCGCCTCGAGCTGGTCTTCGACGCAGGCCCCACCGAGTGCGCCGTCCCCATCGCCGAGTCGTCCATCAGCACCAAGCGCGGCGGCCAGTTCGTCATCGACCCGGCCACGTTCCCCGAGGGCGCCACCGGCGCCGCGTGGCCGTTCGCCGGCGGGTTCGTGATGGGGTCCACGGTGGAGGGTGAGGGGAGGGCGAGCCGGCCCACCGTGCAGGTCGGCGTGCAGCACGTGGCGTGCATGGGCGACGTGGCCGTGTTCGTCGCGCTGTCCGCGGCCGTCGATCTCTGCATGGACGCCTGCAAGCTCTTCTCGCAGAGGCTCAGGAAGGAGCTGTGCCAGGACCAAGAGGACTAGTGATGGGCGAACTCTTGGGTTAGTCTTGTGATGTTGCGTTAATTATATGATGTGATTAATTAGTCAAGTATTAGTTGCTTCTTGTGGAAGTGATGGCCTGTGGCTGTTTTTTAGTTAAGGCTGGGTCGGACCACAAGAACAGATCGAACGGGGGTGTGTTTATCCTTTTCAATTGCGATATTCTTTTCGATTCTTTCTAGTATATGTCTCTGTTCTTGTCTGTTCATCTTGTTTGAAAGATTGAATAGCAGAGTTAGATTCGAGTATGCAACGCAGTATCAATGCCATGTTGATCGATTACAATGTCCAATCGTGGTGATCAGAACACAGAAATCACCAGGAAAATTGGAAGTCGCTTTAAACCTAACTTTTTATTAGCACGAGATATTAAAAAAAAACGCCCCTGTAAAGATCACTACCTGATTTAGCATTCACTTTGAGCATAAGGATTTAGGAGCCCGGGGTTTATTTAGCTTTGTTCGTCGTCATATAACTATAACATGACGAATGATGATATATGGAGGTGCATGAATACATCAGTAGGTTCACGAAGAGATCTCTCTGTAATATGCCCTGTTTGATATTACATCGTTTCTCAGAGAAATGCAATACACAATCAAGCGGTAGCTTTTTCAGAATACAGATGCATAATAGAACTACACAAGCATGTGTATAAATAAATCTACAGAAATCTGTACAAGTAACATACTAACTTGGTGTCTAACTTGATCGCCATCAGTTATATAATACATCACTACATCTTTTCCTTTTCGATCAAGAATCAAATTATCCAGATGACTATAATTGCTGAAACAATGTCTTTTATGTTTTGAGTCGAATTATGTCATGTCAGGCTGCCACTGAGTACAGCAGAAGCCTGTGTCACGGCTTGGCTACTCTGTGAATCTCGTGCTGTACGATCTTCCAGGATTCTGAAGTGTTGGTGCTCCTTGCGGAGGTTATGGCATTGTCTACACCGGGATAGGATGCAGTGTCCCAGTCGTTCTGTTCTGAAGGTCCGTAGGTCTGTGAGAGGAGATACTCGCAAATCAGTACAAAGTACAAACTAAAGATTACGAGATTCTTCAGTGAATCCGAGAGAAGAAAGAGTGTGGATGACTATTCAGTATTCACTCACCAGATGTTTGAACCATTCATGCTTGAAGAGACCTTCCCTGTTAGTGAACGCTCGTTCTGCCTGCATAAGCCGGTGATTGATCTGTCGGATTTTCAGTGAATCCTTGCTCAGCTGCTTGCTCAACAGTAGCCTTTGAAGTTCCTAAAAATAGTCATCTCTCTTAGTCACCAAGAAAACCTGGCCTGCTCTACTGTATGATTGAGCAACAGCAGCAATTCTAAAGTGAAGGTACCTTTCACTGTTTACTTTGGTGATTGCCCTTTTCAGAGGTCTGACTGAGTTGTACAACGGGGAACAACTGACAGGCGTTCCTTTAACCTCATTCTCTACTACTTTTGTGTATGCCCGCCATCAACAAAAAAAATATAAGTTCATCATGTTTTCAGTGACATAAACGAGTATCTACATGTGTGGACCTATGCCAGACAGTGTTACCTCAAGCTCTGACTGCGTAGGACATATAATTGAAGGGTAGGATCTCTTCATGGGCAAGCCTTAAAGCCATAATTCCTTGATGCTAACAGTGTAAGATGAAAATGTTGGTTACCATGTAGCGGTGCTGACGTGGATAAATTGAGATATATAAGTGATGGCTTAACATATACAGTGTATACGTCTTATGACTATTGTGCAAAACAAGGAGAACACTAAAATAATCGATGATAAATATATGTACAATGCATATACATTGTTTTCTTTGTCTAGCACATTTTCAAATTATCAAAAGTTGAGGATGACTTTTCTACAAAAAATGGGGATGATGCATATATAGATACACTTAGCACTTTTCAGTTAAATATATTATTTAACTAGAAAAAATTATTGAGTCGCATTAAATATTGCCATGTGAACTCTAATTTAATTAGTTCTTTCTCTATTATATATATGGAGATACAGAGCTACTACTGTTCTATTCAATTATATACATGCTTGTATTTGATCCGTACAAACCCAAAGTAAAGATGCATTTGGAAGATCACAAATATCAATCCTGTAGGGTCTCGATGTGCGTCGTCTCTGTCCAAGCCGTAATCCACTCAAGCTAGTCTGTTTGTCAGTCCTCAACATGTCAGCCCTCCCTCGATTGCTTGCATTTGATAAGGACTGATGTTAGAACAATTGATGTAGGTACGAAGTGTAAAAATTACTTGGATGGGGTTAGACTCACAAATGGACGGCTCGCTGCAGAATCCTGCCGTCGGGAGCAGGCACAAGCTATTACAAATCGAATTGTCGCATTATGTGTTGTGGTGCATAAGGTTCCACCATATGGGTAAACACCAGGTAGCATGTCATCATCCATAGTCCGGCGTCATGCGTGCATTGCACGGACAACCTATGTGGCACTACCGTGTTGACGAAATCTGGGCTCCATGGCGCTCATATAATGTCGTTGTCGTGCAACGACTCGAACTTGTTGTGGAACAAGGAGTAGCTCCTCGTCGTTCTATCCTTGGCCTTACGTGAATCGGGCGTGATCCACCAAGAGCCCATAGCGGCTCGATATCGGTCGCAACTCGGGTACAAGTGCACTACTTTTTCGAAGGAGGGTCGTCCAACATGAAAGTGCTCCCAACTCCACTGCTGTAGGAGCACGTAGTAGGCGACAAGGACCTGTTTCACACTCGTGTCGCACCGCAAAGCATCACAAAACCCCCTGTATGTGGTGCAAAGGATGGCTGATCCTCAACTGTACTAAGGCATCGCTCTAGCCTCCACATCAGCCAAAGACTCGACGATGTGGACAAAGCTGGGGTACACCCAATAGCCCTATGTGGTGGGAAACAAGGTCGAACCCAAGAGATGAAGAAGGTAAGCGACGAGGTGCGTCCTAACAACCTCGTTAGGTGCTTCCAATGGCCATTGGCTGAAATTCCTCAGCTATATCCGAGGGACACCACGAGCGCTATCCGGGATAGGTATGTCGAACTGATGCCCCAACTGGGCCTTCTAGTCCGCCGACGAACGGCCTAGAACAAGTGGCTCACCCTTGATTGGGAGACCGGTCAAGAATGAGATGTCCTGGAGAGTGATTGTCATCTCTCCCCACCGAAAGTGGAAGGTATCTGTCTTGGGTCTCCACCTGTCGACAAGTGCTGACATCAGACTATCGTCTAGGGTGAAGTAGCGTCCGACTGAGAGCAGCCTCGCAAAGAGCAACAAGTCTATGTCCAGAAGGATTGGGACGTAGCGAGTGTCGAGTTACCAGTAATGCCTCTCGGACCGAAGCACGAGGGGGTGAAGGGCCATCCGCGTCCCCGGTGATCCACAGTTTGCACCGGTGATGCTCGTCATAGAAGGGTTCTAGTAGCTCTGGTAGAGGCATGGCTTGCAAGAGATGAAAGACACATATTATTAGTGAATAAATTAATAATGACGATGAATTACTAGAAATTAAAAATTATGACCAAGTAATTAATACTTAATGAATTGTGACAAAATAATTACGACTAATTAACTATGACTAAATTAGTTGTCACCAAATTAATAAATTAAATACCACTAAATTAATTAGGACCAATTAATTACCATAAATGGATTACAAATAAATAATTATGACTTAATAATGACAACTTGATTATTCACAACTAAATTAATTATGATGAATTAAATAGCACTAAATTAATTACGATAAAATAATTACCATGAATTAATTACAAAAAATATGACTTAATAAGGCCACTAATACATTACGACTTAATAAGGGTGCTAACTTATTAATGACTGATTAGCTATGGCTAATTAATGACAGCTAATTAATTCAGACTTAATTAACTATGATTAATTAATTCCAACTAATTATTCACAACTAATCAATTCTTAAATAATTAACACATCATGAATATTTGTGTAAGATTAATTTAACTATGACTAATTAATTACGACCTAATTAATTGCCAAAAATTAACTCACATACTTTTTTTACGAAAAAATGAAAACGACTAAATTCATTACGTATAATAAGTACAACAAATTAACTAGGAGTAAATAACTATTACTAATTAACTAACTAACAGTTAATAAAGAAAATACGTACAAGAATTAACTACTAATATGGCTGCTAATAACGACTCTAAACAATCCTTAATTGTCTGCGAAAATGGAACCGACAGAACAACCGAGAATGAGAGAGCGAGCGAGCGAGGGTGAGAGTTTGCAAACGAGCGAGGAGTTGAGTTTGCAAACCGTCTCGCCGTCATCGTGAAACGACAGGAGGAATCAGATTCTGTCCCACGCGCGAGGCTAGAGAGGGAGGAGCGGACGTCGCCCACGTGGCGCGTTCAGGCGAAGTCCAAGTGAGGAGGGGCCGACAGACCCGGCCAGCCGGGTGACACGCTACTTGTCAGGGCTATGGGCGTGCAGCATGGGCTTGTCCAAGGGCCGCACGGAGGTGGCTTGTCTGGGTGACACGTGTGCAGACAACGCGCATTCGGGCACAGGACGTGTAGCAGTGGTGCGACCGGGCTAGGGGCGCATGGAGGTGGAGTTGTCCGGGCGCAGGGAGTGTGGAGCAAGCACGTGTCAGCATGAGAGAAGTCCAGACGGTGAGCATGCTGCCAAGATTAATGCTGAGCGAGGAAAGTGCAGAATTGCACACATGTCAACTGGAGGCACATTTGTGCTACCATTTTTGGCAATACGACGTGAGAGGCGCTAATTCTGTAAAAAACGGGTGGAACAATGCCATTTAAGCCAAAAACTCAATGTAGCTTCCTTGAGTATCTAGTATCTACTCGATATCAAGTACAATGAAAATTGCTAGTTGGTGAAAGGAACTCTACTCCAATAAAAAGTATAAATTACAATACCTGATCAATGGCTGCCACTACATTAGATACATAACCACCAAAAAGCTTGTAAAGAATCTTGTACATAGATATCCTGACAAACATAAACTCAACAAAGTAAGACATTGGCAAGTAAGCAAAAGCAAGAACATAAACAAAATTTCCTATGATTTTACACAATCCAAGGGAGGAAACAGGACAAGGAGAGGGGTGGCAGCTAGTTGCTACCTTCACGGGAGCAAGAGAACATGAACAAGAACTTGAACATCATGTTGTTGGCCGAATCCTAACAAATCACGATCGACATTGCTCACAATATCCTACACATTTTCCTCTAATTACCAAATACAACATAGATCTACACCATAGAATAGAAATTCATGAGATCCATTGTCAAAAGAAAAAGGAATTCATGAAGTTTACCTTTACGGGAAAAAGGAATTCATGAGATCTGTGTAGGGAGGAGGCCGACGAAGGGGGAGGCTGGCAGAGGGAGTAGGAGGCCAACGAAAGGGGCATGGGGGGAGGTCGACGCAGGGGGAGGCTGGCGCGGGGAGGGGAGGGGAGACCGGCGTAGGGGCGTGGGAGGAGGTCGGCGTAGGGAAGCGGGGGGAGACCGGCGCAGGGGAGCGCGGGGAGAGGCTGACGCAAGGAGGCGCGGGGGGGGGGGGTAGGGAGGGAGGCCGATGTAGGGAGGAGTTGTGGCTGGGAGAAGCGTAGGGGTGCGGTTGGGAGGAGCGAAGGGGTATACTCGATGGCATATTACGGGTAATTTTAAGCAACTTAAAGGGCATATTCACTCGGGTGGGCTGGTTCCCCACCAAAATCTAATGGAAGGCCGCTCCTCGGCACCAGTGCATTTCGCGCTCCACTTTGGGCCAGATTCTAGGATCCATTTTTTGGGAGCTAGGGTGTTTGGCTTGGCTCCACCTGCTCCTGTTAAGAATCTGGGAGGAGGAGCCCTATCAAACTGGCCTAAATTAATACCAAAATTCCATATCCTATTCATCTAATCAAAGTACCATGATTATAAAATAGTGGCATTTTTCATCATGTCACACCTCTAAATAACATTACATTGCTTCTCGACGGCAACAACAAACTGTGTGGACCAACTTGTGCACCACATCATTTATAACATTTGCACACTAAAGATGATGCTCCCTCTCGAAGTTGAAAGTTGCAGGTTTACCCCTAAGGAGCTCGATGCATCACTTAAGCATGAATCTCGTCTCCTCTTCACCCTAAGCTATGTCCATAATAAAAAAAATTAGCAAAAATACAAATAAAAGCATATTGTGTTTACATTTATGAAAATGGTGAGTTTCTTTTGTAAGAAAATTTTGCACAAATCAACCTCATGTTCATGCGCAAGGGTTGCCCAATCTTTCACGGTACAGTAAAAGAGTAGTAACACTTTGGCGGTAGTACCACTCTGTCTTTTCGTGCAGTAACACTCCAGCGGTGGTGCAGCAACATGATGTCTTTTGTGCGGTAACACGATGTCTTTTGTCCAGTAACACTCGAGCAGTGGAGCAGTAACACTACGTCTTTTGTGCAGAAACACGACTTTCATGGCGTAGTAACGAGTTTGATAACTTTGTTGAATCGCACTAGATCAGCATAAACCAAAGTAGAAGCGAGCAGTTGTAGCGTCCCAAATCATGAATAAAGGACTACCGATTATCCTCTCATAATCAATTAGAAAATATATTAGTCAAGCAAGCACATACTGTCATGCTACACTGCATCTTCAAGAAAAAAGAACATCTGAAAGTTCTAGCATGCATGCACAAAATCTCACAAATAATACACAGATGTAGCATTCATTCCAAATAATACAATCAATATTTCAAAAGAATGATGAGGATTCTTGAGCAGGTTAATATTTTCAGTCAAAGTTAGGGTCTCTATCAAAGTAGGCCCACATATCAGAGGCTAACTCTATAACAGTTATGAACCTACAACCAATACTTAAAGGAAGTCTAAAACCCTTTACTACGGTCAAACTAGTCGACAACTAGTTTAAGTTATGAGACGACCAACTATGGACATCATCCGACCAGCTATACAGTTTTGGGAAATCCCTGACCAATGAACTGGTCGGTAGACATGATAATTTCCCACGCAACTAATGTGAGAGAAGTTATTGGCGCATCTGGCAACTTTTGACAATTTGCTATGAGACATGGTGGTTCAAGACTCAATAGAAAAATGTGCGTGAAGACTAGATGCGTCTTTAGAGGTATTAATTGTCACCCCTTCAATAGCTATAAAGGGGATAGCCCACATATTCTATAACATGACCAACTTCGTATGATCAAGTTCTCAAGTCAATTCAGATTCAAGTTTATAGATTCTGTGACATCCCATTGTATTCTAATAGATACACTCAGTGTATCCACAACAATAAAAAGTATTTGTTTAGATTGTGCTCTTGTATCATTTTCCTATATAAGCTTGATAGGGAACCCCGAGCTCCGATCATCGACAAAGAACACCCAAGAAAACATAAAAGGAAGGAGTAGATCCACTCATGGTGCCAAGAAAGAGAAGTGGTATTACCTCTAGTCTCCTGCATGAACTAGCCTCTGATCCTAAGGTAGGAGATGACAGCGACCACGTGATGACAAACAAGTAGACGAGTAGTAGATTGAGAAATGAGGTTGGTGGCAGGATTACAAGAGAAGGCATCAGTTGCTGTAGAATATGGAGAGGTCTCCAGATCTGCATGTATGAGAGGAAATGGAGATGAGGAGAAGGAAGGTATGGAGGATATGGAGAGGAAAGGGATGTAAAGATATGTGTGTTACTTGAAAAAGAGATGTGGCAGCGGGATAATCCTCAGAAGCTCTCCATGGCGGCCAGGGTGGTGGTGGTGAGTGAAGTGTGGGAAGGAAGGAGATAGATGGGTGGCCTTAATAAGAAAAGATGCGAAATCTTTTGGCGTTGTGGCGCGCCAAAGAAGTGTTACATTCTTTTTCCCCGCCACACTTGTGACAAAAAAAACTCTGTGGCTGAAGAATCTAGACCCACCATTATGAGTTAATACAGTATTTTGGTGAATAATGACAAATCTATATGTGAGACTAACACTTTTATTGATATACCTATTGTGTAATCTTATTTGGATAAAAAGGTGATAATCATGGAGGTATGCACTCAACATCATATTCTTATATATTGTTGCATTCCTCGGATCTAAAATATAGGTTGAACTCCACTAAAAGTCTAACTTGAATATGTGCATGTGTTTTTATTACACATTTATGTATGCTCACATTTAGAGGGAGTTCACTCTTATTTTGTGGTTTCATTAGTATTGATCTATATTTTTTTTATCCACATATATTGGGGATCTCTACTTTGAAATATATCCTTAAGTATATAAAACTTGTGTAGTTCATATATACTCATATTTATCTGCATTCAATTATTTGCAATTGAAGTGGTTGTCATCAATTATCAAAGAGGGAAAGATTGAAGTATCTTGTCCCACCATTATGAGTTAATGGTATGTTGTGATAATTAATGGTAATCATATCGTGGAACTAATATTTTCCATGAGTTGGATGCATATGTTATGTTTCATGATGATGGAGACTTTGGATGACGTCATGAGTTGATCGTCATCAAGTCAAGACTTGGGATGAAGGAAATCATCATGTGGTGATGATGTTTAAGTCAAGATCCCGAAGTGAAGAAGATCATCATGTGTTGATAATATTGAAGTCAAGAGCTTGGAGTAAATGATGCATCATATGTTGATGTGTGTCAAGATCTTGATCATGAGATGATCATCAAGTCAAGAGAAGACCCATCATGTGTTGATGAAGGTCAAGTGAAAGAATGAATCATGGGTTGATGCATATTCAAGTTAAAAACTTGAAGTAAAGGAGATCATCATGTGTTGATGATTATCAAAGTCAAGAACCCAGACTTGAAGTAAAGATGTGTGTCATCAAGATTCAAGAAGATACTTAAGGCAAAGGTATGACTAGCTAGGGTTAAGGATATGTCCCTAGTCTTTTACCGGCCTTGGTGTTTGGTTGGAGACCGGATTGCTAGTATAGGTTGTCGTACTATTAGGAGGAGTCTTGACTAGTAGCTTGAGTTAGTCATGTGTTGATAGCTCATTGTGCTTGCTCTAGCTCATCTATGCATGGTGCTATTGTTTGCAAATGTGTTTTGCAAATGGTTGAAACTCATGCATCATAATCTTTGTGGCATACGGCTATAATTTACAAATGTGTTTTGCAAATAGTTGAAGTCCATGCAACTACTCCTTGTGGCATATTGCCGATATTTGCGAATGTGTTTTGCAAATAGTCGAGACTCATGCATAATCTTTGTAGTATGTGACTTTAGTTTGCGAATGTGTTTTGCAAATGGTTTAAGTCCATGTACCTTATTCCTTGTGGAGTTGATTCTAAAAGTTGGCAAATGTGTTTTGCAACTTGTTGATAATCTTGTCTTTAACTCTTGTTTGCATCGCTCATCAATTGGCAAATATGTTTTACAATTGAATTTGTTTTGAAAGCCAATTTCAGGATAATCGGTAGTACCAACGTTGTGTTGGTGGTACTACCACACCGTGGTATGACTGAGAAAGTGGTGTGGTACTTCCGCAACTCGGTCGGACTGAGTTTATGTTGGCGGTACATATTTTACAGAATGGCGCATTTTTGAGGTTGTTTGCTCTCTTGGAAGTGCGGTAGTACCGTAGTGATTATCGTGGAACTACCGCAACCCAGTAGAACCGAGACTTATGAAGCGATACGTTATTCCAGTAAGGACCATTTTCGGACCTCAAAGGAAGCAGTCGTACCGCCTATTTGATCGGAACGACCGATAAACAGAACTACCGCATGATCAATGGCGATAGTACCGCGCCACATTTCCAACGGCTATTTCAGAGGCTTTTTATAACCATTACTTTGCGTCAGAGGAAGTACGGTAGTACCGGCCGATGAACGGTGGTACTACTGCTCATGCTGATTTTTTCATAATCTTTTCTCGAACGACTAGTTTTTGTGTGTGGGTTATATATATACCCCTTGGCCGGTTGTGGGAAAGGTGGATGTGCCATTACCCATTCCTTATAGCAAAGAGCAAACCCACTCCTCTCTTATGTGCATGTGTTGCACCTAGTGGGCTTAGATAGCAAACCCTAAGAGCATGTGTTGCATTAGGTAGTGGATTGTGTATCCAATTGAGTTTAGACACTTCATTTGGTTAAGTGAGTGTCCTCGACTTGTTACTCTTGGTGTTTGTTGACACCTAGACGGCTTGGGGGAGTTGCATTGGTGATCTTCTCAAAGAAGGTTGTGAGAAAGCCCAAGCGGTTGGAGTGGTTTGGTGCTCACCATCTCCAGAGTAGAGGAAGAGCAACCCCGAGTGGATCAAGATGTTGGTTCGTGTTGGAGCCGGTCCAAGTGGTTAGACTTACCTCGGAGGTGTTGACTTAATTCGTGGAGCCTGTCCAATTAGTTTGTACTTACCTCAACGTGGATTAGGGAGACCGGCAAGTCTCCGAACACCACAGTAAAATATCATTGTGTCCTTGTGGTTTGATCTTCTTGTGTTTTACTATATTGCAATTTACATTCTTTGTTTCAATTTATTATATGTCTTTGTATGATTGCTATCATTATCAATAGTATTATGTCATTGGTGCACTTAGTAAAGACTAGCTGATTTAGGCTTTAATTGTGCAAAACCGTATTGTTATTAGCTTCCACATTAGAAATCAGTTTTAGCCAAAGAAGTTTAAAAAAACCGTCTATTCACCCCCTCTAGTCGGCATCCTCGATCTTACAGTGGCAAAACCTTCTAACTTCGTTGAAGGAACTATGATAGCCTAAGCAGTGGCGAACCCAGATTTTTAGGATGGGTGTTGGACTTGAGCTAGGTTGGCGGATATGCCAATACCAATACGTCGATACTGTGAGATGTCATCCCCCAAACACTGATACGACGATACACGTATATATAATAAAATACAAAAAAAAATATAGAAATTAGTGATTTCATATGAGAAAATGGGTGATATAAGACAAGCATAATAGCATGAATTAAACAGCAAATTATATATATCAATGACAGTTAAGGAGGTGGAAACTAGGAATAGAACTATTTTAGCTCCAGGCTTCTTATTTTGTTGAGTTATGTTGTTGTTGCAGGGTGCGGCTAAGACTTGTGTTTGGTGCTTGGTTGTTGTTTTCTCCATGTTTCTGTTCTGGGTTATAGCAGCTATACCGCTAAATCTTATTTTCTTCATCTAATAGTGATCGGCAGTGGTCCTGTCTTCTTTTTCAAAAAAAAACTTGTGCTTGGTCTTGGTCATTGTTGTTTTCTCACTTGTGCTTGTGCGTGGTCTTGGTCTTGGTCAGAAGAAGTGGAGTGCGCAGAACACACCTAGATCTGGAGAGAGGAAGATGACGGTGAGCTGCATATGATGCTCCCTTCCCGCAGCCACGCTCCCTCCCGACCACCGGGTTGCTCCCTTGGTGCCACCCGCTCCTGATAAAAACATAACCCCTATGGATACAACCATATTTGTTATACTTCTTGTTCCAATTACAAGAGCTCGTACACTTCACTTAAAAATCAGGTGAGCTCGTTTTTAGGAATGTCTTTATATTAATTGAACTATATGATATTACCCAATAAATGTGTTGTTATTTTTAGGAATAAAAGACAGAGAGTGGCTGATTTGCAAGAGTTCAAGCTGGACACGTTCTGGAATCCAATTTGGCCTCCAAAGACAGTACTGACTTTAAACAAGCATAACTTTCACATATGGAGTCCGTTGGAGTTTCACGAGTACTTGATAGAAATCTTATATCATCCTCTTTCCAACGGATCTGGCCCCACCTCCAAATTCGTTCGGAGCACTTCGAAACCATCGAAAGAAGATGTTGCGTCACCTGTTTGGGCCGTGGGCCTTGTAATTCAGATAGAAACCCTGATCTCATACTGTTTGCATGGTTATTGTTCATGTGTGAACAGTACCACCACCCCTCCCTCTTCCTCCTATACATAGTGGCCACCCTCTTAGGGTTTGGTGGATTTCGTTTTTGTTTAGTTAGACTTCGTTGCAACTTGTATCTTCTACGTGTGTCGACTAGACCACCCGGTCAAGATCCTTATTCGGAATCCCACCATATTGAGTATTTCAATCCTATTTGTAATTTCAGATTGCTTATTATCTTGTTCTTGCTCGTTCTTTGATTGCATGTAGAAATGGACCTTTGTGGTCAGGTCAATCATGCTTTCAGCAAAGTCGATAGCAATCTCGGAGTTGGTTCAGCGATTGCCGGGCATATTGGTCGTGTTCGATTGGTAGCTGAATCGTGAGAGTCGTCTCTACCTAATTGAATTATCGTTCTGATCGAAAGATCGAGATACTCATTGTCGCATCAGCTCCCTTCCTCCCTGTTTGTCGTGCTACCACCTACTTGCTTGTGTCGCATCTCTGTTCGCCCGTGCAGGTGCGCTGCTGCAAGCTCGCCTTGCACCGCCTCACGCCTACTTACCGTCGCGTCGTATCCACCGATCGTCGCTAGCATTCGTAGCCCACTCCTCCGATCGTTCGCCACTTGGAGGTCGGAGCCCCCCTCCCACCCCCACACACACAGACAACCACAGGATGAGAGAGAGAGAGAGAGAATCGAGGTTAGGGTTTGGTGGGCTGAAGTAGGAAGGAGTTTGGTGGGCTAAAGTAGTAAGGAAAACAGGCATATTGTGTTACATGGGCCACACGTGTGGAAAGTGCGAGCTGAATTCATTTGCGGACACACATATATAATTTTGGCCTAAACAATAATATATACATCTAATACACATTATCTACCAGATATTTTGCACAAAAAAGTGTTAAGCTGAACGCCCATGACTCGTTGAGGGTGAGCTAAAGCAGTGTCGAATCCACCGGGTGGGCTTCGTCAGGCTGAAGCCCACCCTCCCGCGCCGGCAGAACCCCCCCCCCCCCTCCCACGCCGGCAACTCTAGCTCTCGGGCCAGACAGCTGTCTTCTATGCACGCCTATGACCAAACAAGAAAGAATCAATCAACGCGCCAAGAAATAATCAATCAAGCAAATGTGTTGGGCCTTGCCCTTGCCGAAGCCCAGGCCCAACTCACGTCCACCAGTTCCCCCATCCACATTCAACCATCCACATTCAATCGATTCTCCAATCCACATTCATTCATCCTAATTCAATCGATTCCCCAATCCACATTCATTCATCACGCACCTGAGCTAGAGGGAGCCGACGGGGCGTTGGGCCGAGGCAGGGAGCCAGCAGCAATGGCCGGGTGGGGGAGGGAGAGCTCAGGAACTGGAGACAGAGGCGGATCTGGCCGGCCGGGTGGGGGAGGGCCGCCGGAGGGGGAGACGAGGGGACAGAGGCGGATCTGGCCATCGGGGCGACCACCGAGACAAGGAGACCCGAGACCGGGTGGGGAGTGCCGCGGGGGAGCCAGAGGCGGATCTCGCCATCGGCGACCACCGAGACAAGGAGACCCGAGGCCGGGTGAGGGAGGGCCGCCGGGGGAGCCGGAGGCGGATCTGGCCATCGGGGCGACCACCGAGACAAGGAGACCCGAGGTCGGGTGGGGGAGGAGAGGAGCCGGACTGCCGGACAGCCGGAGGACGGGAGGAGGGAGGAGGAGCCAGACTGCCGGAGGACGGGAGGGACTGAAGACCAAAGTGGGGAGAAACGTTGCTGGTTGTTGGTTGATATATTGTGATTTGGCTTTTGGGGGAACAGTACCGGAGGCGGAGCCGAACTGCCGATTGAGGAACAAAGCAGGCGCAGCAATGTTGTTGAGGCCGAGCATCGATATTTGGAAATTAATGGTAATTTTGTATATATTCATTGCTCATTGCTCAATTATCAATTAATTCGTAGGTTTGCAATAATGGAGAAACAAACTTTGCGTAATTATTTCACAAGCAATTCAAGTAGTACTCCCCCAACCGATGAGAGTGCAACTCAACCAAAGAAACCTCGACTAGAATTTAATTCGGATGAAATTATTGCCGATCCGGCGCATCGCATACCAATAGAATATTTTGCCAATGAAATTAGAGATGAAGTGAGGAGGGTATATTTGTTAAATGGTCCAACTCGAGCAATTGGGCATGCCTTTCCAAAGACATTAGATGGCAAAGTATAGAGATCCTTTCAAGAATCATGATATAATAAGTTTGATTGGTTAGAATATAGTATGAAAAAATATGTTGTTTTTTGTTTCTATTGTTTTCTTTTCTAGAAACCGTCACAACCCAACACATTTGGTAATGATGTATTTACAAAAGTTGGGTTCTCTCGTTGGAAGACGGCTATAGATGCTTTCAATAAACATGTTGGTGGTCCAAATAGTTTTCACAACATCGCAAGGGGTGAGTGTGATGACTTCAAGAATCAACGGTCAAGTGTATCTAGTAAAATGAGCACTTACTGTAAGGAGGACGAAATTGCATACAAAATTCGTTTGACTGCATCTTTAGATTGTGCAAGATATGTCATAGCGCAAGGTGAAGCTTTTCGTGGACATGACGAATCCTCCACTTCCATCAACAAAGGTAATTTCAAAGAGTTGTGGGAATATACAAGGATAAGAAGGAGGAAGTGAAGTGTGTATTTGATATAGCTCCCTGGCATGCAGTTATGACTTGTGCAGATATTCAAAAAGAGCTTTTCAAAGCTTGCGCACAAGAGGTCATAAAAGTGATTAAGGGTGAGATTGGAGATAGAAATTTCGCGGTGTTTATTGATAAGTCTCGAGATGTATCAATAAAGGAGCAAATGGCGGTGACTGTGAGGTTTGTTGTACATGTTTTTTTAGTTATACGATTTTTACATTGTTGTATTGTACTATTATTCTAACTTTGCAAAATTTGTGGTATGCATATTTGTGAACAATCAAGGGAAGGTCAAGGAAAGGTTTCTTGCTATTAAGCATATCACAAGTTGTACATCTGCGATATTGAAGGATGCTTTAGTTGGTTTGCATGATCATCATGGTTTACCTATTTCTAGGCTTCGTGGGTAGGGTTATGATGGAGCTTCAAATATGAGAGGACAATTTAATGTCTTGCAAAAACTTATTCGAGATGAGAATCCAAATGCTTTCTATATCCATTGTTTCACCCACCAGTTACAATTGGTGGTTGTCACTGTTGCAAGTTGTAGTAGAGCTATTGCTGATTTCTTCAACTATGTTCCCCTCATAGTTACGACTGTTAGTGCATCTTGCAAGAGAAAAGATGTGTTGATTGAAAAGCATCATGATATCCTGTTGGAGAAGTTGGAGAATGGTTCGATATCTGTTGGGAGAGGGTTGCATCAGGAATCCAGTCTAGCTAGACCTGGAGATACTCGGTGGGGCACATATCTCAAAACCTTGCTTCGTATATACCAAATGTGGGAGGCAGTTGTGGATGTGCTGGAACTTATAAGTGAATATGCTTGTCAAAACACAAGTCATGGTTGAGCAGCTGGTTTAATGAAAAATATGGAATCCTTTCAATTTGTATTCATCATGCATTTTTTGATAACATTGTTGAGCATAACAAATGAGCTATCACTTGCTTTACAAAGAAAGCATCAAGACATCTTTGAAGCTATGGGCTTCATACAGGATGTGAAAGAACGCTTGCAAGATATGAGGGATAATGGGTGGGAACTATTGTTCGACCAAGTCAAAAGCTTTTGTGAGGCATATGGGATTTTTGTGCAAAATATGAATGATGTTATTGGAGTTATGGGTAAATCTGTACGTCGGAAGCATACAGTAACTCACATCACTATTACAAAGTTGACATTTTCAAAGCTGCTCTTGATGCAACTATGAATGAGATGAATCATCGCTTCAATGAAGTTTCCTCGGAGTTATTGGTATGCATATCTTGTCTTGATCCAAGCGACTCGTTCTCTAAATTTAATGTTGATAAGCTTATTCGACTTGCTGAGATTTATACTGATGATTTCACGATGGCTGATCGATTCTTGTTAAGAAGTCAACTTCAAACCTTCATTCTCAACATTAGGAGAAGTGAGGAATTTTATTGATGTCGTGATATTTCAAAACTTGCTCAATTGATGGTTGAAACAAAAAAAAAAGATAGAACTTTTCCGTTGGTATATCGCCTCATCGAGCTGATATTGATCCTTCCAGTGGCAACGGCATCTGTTGAGAGAATATTTTCGGCAATGAATATTATCAAAGCAGATTTGCGCAACAAGGTATCGGGTGAGTGGCTGAATGATTTGATGGTGTGCTACACCGAGCGAGATATATTTAGATCCATTGATGATGATAGAATCATAAGTTACTTCCAAGGCATGAAATCCCGCAGAATGAATTTGTCTCGTGAAAGTCGTGATTCATGCTAGCGTTTTAGTGGTATGGTTCTTTTATTTTGAATGCTCATGATCATTTAAGTACAATTTGCTATTGTATCACTAATTTTCTTATATTAATGTACAGGTTGTTAACTACTTGAACCATATTTACATGTTTTGATGATGTACTTTCCATTAACGAGGTGTATTAATTGTGTTTTTCTTTTTTTTCTCTGCTTTTATTTATATATGAATTTGATTGCGCAATAATATAATACTATATTTGTTACAAATTAGTTTAGTCATATAAGACTTTGAGCCCACCCTTATTTTTCATCTCCAATTCGCCGCTGAGCTTAAGCCTAGTAAGAAATTAAAAACTTTTCTAAGGAGTAGAGGTATGTCTAAATTTAGACATGACAACCTTAGCCAACGAACCAAATAAGCTCTTGGTGTTTGAGCCTCTTGGTGCTTGAGCCTCCGAGGCAGCACCTACGCACTTGCTGGACGTCATTATAGTGATATCCAGATTTATAATACGGGAAAGTATCCGAAGACATACGGCGTAAGGTAGTTTGCTCCTAATCCGACCCGTATCCGAATTCAGCTCCGAATGCGACCGAATAATTAACTAGCTTCCCGAATCCGGTCCCGACTTAGGACCGGACAGGAAGTATCTGTCCGAAACAGATAGTGCAAAGTAAACGGAGACAAGGATGAATCGATCGGCAATATAATGCGAGCTGCAAAGTATACTACTTGTTTACTAGCCAATCAATTCACGTGTGCACATAGATTAACAAGGGGCACGATCCAAAATCACTGGATCAACCTGCAGATGTTGACTCCATGGAATCTCTTATCTGTGGCTGGCGTGTACCCCATTTCTTCACGTGTATTCCACTTACACACAGACAATGACCCTCCAGCAATCTCCCAACCGATAAGCTGCGAGATCGGAAGGTGCTCCTGTAGTCGTAGAGGCCCACGCCACCCACCATGCCGATAGGCTGCGAGATCCGTATCCTTGTCGACATGTTATAAAAACGGATACGGTCGATCCGTATCCTTGTCGACATGTTATAAAATTCACCCCTTGTCGATACGGCAGTTACGCAGCTCTTGAAAAACAATTCATTTGCAGTACTAGAATCACCAAGGGGGCGATTCATCAATCATAATGGTGCCAAGCGTGGATGTTTCTTCAGTGTTTGGACGAGTACATATCCAATTATTTCACATCACCGTAGATATGTGGCGAACTGCCTGTCCGGCAGGTAGCCAGTACTTTGAACCATACAAAGTGAAATGCTGTAGTTATGTTTAACTCGTGTATCATGTTAGTCTACCGTCCAGCACTGCCGAAGCCTTGGACACAGCCCTTGCGCCCCTGTAAATTTCATGCTGCAAGAGCCGCCAAGATTCCGCCGTGTTGAGCTTCTTCGCCTTGTCGATGGCCGAGACGATACCAGGGAATGCTTTGGTGCCCCAGTCGTCCTGGTCCGATGATGCATATATCTGCCGAAGGAAAATGATCGCACATAGTTTGTCACTGTGTTAGCTTCAGAGTTCACTTCAGAAAGGTACATCAAATTGCAAACCTGCAGCCCTGATACTCACCATGTGTTTGTACCACGGTCTCCCGGCCAGCCCTTCTCGGTTGGTGAAGGCTCGCTCTGCCATCATCAATCGGTCATTGATCTCTCTGACCTTTAGTGTGTGTTCTCTCGGCTTTAGGCCCCAATTTTCTGCTTGCAGCGTCTGCAATGAAGAAATGAGGTATTCTGGTTGAAATTTCAGCTAGTTACACGTCACACACTTATGCTTCACTGGAATTGATAGGTGTTACCTTCTTTTCTTTGTGAATTTTTGTGGCTGCCTTCTCAAGCTGCTGGATTGACTTGCGCAGAGGAGTGAAGCTGACGGGACATCCTGGGCATCCACCTTCCAAACCTTTCGTGCAATTCTGCAATAAACAAGACGGCAGATAAATCATATGTCAAGCATTTGTTGGTGCTGATAATTTCATAACCACACGTTTACCAATCAACAAGGGGTGAATTTTATACCTCAATTCTGTTTCAGTTTAATTGATAAAATGGAATTGGAGCTTTGCCCTGTGATTCTAAAAATTGTCTCTCAATTGCCAAAAAAAAAAGTACCTCCAGGTCGGACGCGTAAGAGACATAATTGAAGGGTATGATCTCATCGTCTGCAAGTCTCAAAGCAATCAGACCCCAAACGCTTGCCACTACATGATTTACAAGGAAAATGGATTAGTCAGCGCTTGGATGAGATGCAAAAACTTTTGAAACAATAGCTGGTTCAGTACATGCTACATGTCTGTGGAACAATGGATCTCCAAACCTCTCCATCCAAACATAATCATCGTACAGTGAGTGGTAAACAGGGTACTCTTCAACTGCAAGGGCAACAACATTTAGAGCAGATGCTAATAACAGTAGACTGCAAAGATATGTTTCCTACTTCTTAGGCTTGTGAATTCCTTTAAGTAAACCACAACTGAGTAATAAAAAAGAGAGGAGTTCCTGAGATTAATGCGTCAAGAATAGTTTCACTTACATAGTCCGTAAGATATGTCAAGTGATGGGACTCCAATATGCTGGACAAAAGCGGCAAAATCTGTTCCTGCACCGGCCACTCTAGAAATCTGAAAATAGGAGCTTATCACTTCAGCACATGATAACAATATTTCAGATCCAATGGAATGGAGTTCTCATCATCACTCATTTGGGCCAGAACAGAATTATAAGACCATTTCACCACAGTACACACCAGAGGATGATGGCCAATCATGGAGTCATACAAGGTCTGAGATGGATCATCAGGATCTGATACCTTCAAAAAAAGACAGGAGGAAGAAAAATGAATTTGGTGCCTTGTAGGACTGCAGCAGATTCTGATACTCGCTGCTGTCCATGAATTTGGAAATGTACTTGTGCTTTTGCAGTTGCATGGAACCATTTCCGGTTTGTATCCAATTTGTAGAAAGGAAAGAGGGTGTAGAGCTTAAATACCATTCTACTTGCTTCTTTGATCAATTCATCAAGTTGAGGGGTTGCACGGGGATTAAGACCTCCAGGACCAAACACTGATATGTCCACATTCAGATAAGCGATAGCTCTTGAAGCTAGCATGTCCATGTTCTCCTCGGCCCATTCAGTAGAGCCTATCTGAGACATTGGATTTGTCTGGCATTAGCACACATGCCTGCAAATAAACCAGCGTATGAGAACAAGTGTGCAAGGACATACTAGAGCGAACTCTTCTGCATCCCAACTGCACACGATGATTGTTCGTCTAGGCCTCCATCCCTTCTTTTGCAGCTTGGACAACCTCTCCGTGATCTATACACAACAGGTGGGAAAGTGACATTATACCCTAATCTATGAAATATGTATTCTATTCTCGGGGGAAAAAACACGCCTTCATTTTTTTTTCTTTGAAGAATGAGACAATGTTTTAGTACTATGTATGCTAATATACAACATTTCCAAATGTTCAAGATGCCTTCAAAACTGCTCTAAATGCTTCACCGCGATAAGCAGGACCAATTACCTCAAGCATGGCTGCCGTTCCACTGTTGGGATCAACTGCTCCAAATGTCCAGGCATCACGATGGTTGCCTATGATCACATATCTGGAATTATAGAAAACAAATTTAACCTTGTCAGCTTTGCCTTGGCCGTGCCTTAAGGGGGTTCTGCATGATTAAGTATTAACGTTGACCAAAGAAGGGCTACTCTGTCCGTAACATCTCTAATCTTCCCATAGCAGATTAATCGTCATTAGCGAACACTAACATATTTGCGCATGTGACTTCAGATCTGATAGAATAACAAGCCTAGGAAGTAGGAAACCTAAACTTGGTCAAACAAATCTGCAGGGCCAGGGTATGAACTAAGAACGATGAAACGTCCATACATTTCTCAAGGGCTAGTTGAAGTCTAAACCACGACACCACGTGCACGAGTTATTTGTACAAGGAATACGTATATATTTGGTTAATCAACCCATACTCTCGTTTAATTTTCATCCCTCACTTGAAAAACCGGGTAGAACCCGTCCTACATCTCTTAATACTAGATAAATCTTACATCTTCGCCTGTTTGACCATGGTTTTGACCCAATAAAGCCGATTTTGAGCATGGCACGTTCCCGGGCACTACCGTCTCTTTTGTAGCAGTTTGTAAGAATGGGGAGGTCGATGGTGGCCGGAACGGGGAAAGCAAAGGCGGCAGCCGCGGGCAAAGGATCTCATCGGTGGCAAACTTCGGCGGTATCTGGCCCCAAATGGCGAGCGCACAAGTACACCACGACGTCGGGGATCCCTCCTGTGGTGGAGTCTTGGTGCATGGAGGCGCATGCGTGGCTAGCGACGGCGAGGTTCATGGTGCCACGGTGGTCGCTTGACGACGGCGAGCTCTAGCGGTGTCTAGTGCGGGCAAGGGAATAGAGGAGTACAGGGGGAGGAGGCGACAGTGATGATGCGGATGGTGCAGTTGGGGGAGGCCTGGAATGGTGAGAACGAGTGTGAGGTAACGCGGAGAGAACATGGGCATGGCACAACGGGGCTCTCGGTGAAGAAGACGAAGAAGGGACGGTTTGGTGTGGTTGCAAGGGAGTGAGGAAGACGACGGCGAGCTCTAGCGATGGTCTAGTACGAGCGTCGATGCATAGGTGGAGGGCCGGCGGCGACGACACGCGGTGAAGGGGGCCGCCTCTACTGGCCTCTTCTTGCCCTACCTCCTCACTAGCCGACGGTGGAGAGAATTGACGACGTCAACACGTAGGTGGAGAGGGCCGGCTGCGACGTCGTGCGGTGGAGGGAGGAGCGAACGAGGTTAGGGAGAGAGTACATGGAGGAAGTAGAGATTATGTGGTAGCCACATGAGCTGAGTAGCGGTAGACTAGGATTCGATGTGGACACTACGAGGGACAAAACCGGTTTTATCGGGTTAAAACCATAGCCAAATAGGCGAATGGGTAAGGTTTATCTAGTATTGAGAGATGGAGGACGGATTTGACCCAGTTTTACTAATAAAGGATGGGAATTAAATGAAAGTAAGAGTTGAGAGACTAAATATATACTTATTTCTGTGTATACTGTACATAAACCGCGCATAGCGTGCATGACTGCATCTCGTATTTAGCAGACTGCGGTTGACCCAAGCTAAGCAAAAACGGTACCGTAAAACTGAAGAATCTATGATAGAATAGTTACCTATCAGGCTCTTCTTTTCCTTGGATCACAGCAAAGACGTTTTCGATGGTTGCCAAGGTGTCATTTCCCTGCAGTCACAGGAGTACTCATGAGTGCTGTTCAATAATGTACGTTCGATAACGAGTGGTTCTTGACTCTAAGAGCACTGAGCTCCACTCACAATGTACGTGAGGTTTAGCACAGCTGGGCCGGGCCCGAGCCGGTACACGGGCGCGCCCTCGCCGCCCTGCCACTCCGGCGGCGCCACGCCGCCGCCCATCGCCTTTTGGATCGTCTCCCCGTCCCTCGCCGACACCGGCAGCGCCGGGATGCCGGGCATCGCGTCGCTCCCGTCCAGCTCCTCCCTGTTCAGCCGCTCGCAGTCCTCCCCGGCCGCGCACGACGGCCACAGCGGCGTGGTCGGGTCACCGTTCCCGTAGTAGAGGGTCCCCACCTGCACGCCGGTCGGCGGCAGCCACCGCGCGTCGGGGAACCACTTCCGCTTCCCCTTCGCCCCGGCGCCGCCGAAGTCCTTGGCGTCGGTGTATATGATAGCCGCGGCAGCGCCCGCGGCTTGCGCGTTCCGCACCATGTCCTCGCAGTGGATGTCCCCGTAGCGCACGAGCGCGACCTTCCCGGCGACGTCCACGCCGAGGGAAGCGAGGTAGGCGTAGTCCTGCTCGTGGCCGTAGTTGGCGTACACGACCTCGGCGGCGACGGAGCCGGAGGCGGAGTAGGCGAAGTAGGTGGGGATGACCTCGGCCGCCGCCTCGGCGTAGGGGTCGCCGGGGTATGTCTCCTGGACCAGCGCGAAGGCAGTGGCGGGGCGGCCGGGCGCCGCGGAAAGGGAGAGGGAGCGGTGGACGGGGTAGGAGAGGAGGACGGAGTAGGGCGTGACGCGGGTGGGGAAGGAGAGGGAGGAGAGCGCGGAGCGGACGTACTCGGCGGCGGCGGCGTTGGCCTCGGTGCCAGCCACGTGGGGGTGGAGGGTGAGCGCGCGGAGGTGCGCGGCGGCGGTCTCGTTGGAGCCGAGGGTGAGGAAGAGCTCGTGGTAGCGCGACGACGGGGTGGGCGCGAGGAGGTGGTAGGAGGCGACCAAGACCGCGGCGAGGGCCAGGACGGTAAGGTACCTGCGCCTCCCCGTGCCCCCGCCGGTGGTGGGAGCGGGGGCGAGGAGGAGCGGCTGCTGCTTGCCGCGGCGAGACATGGGCGCGTGGTATACTGGACGGGTTACTACTGCACAGACATGGGAGTGTTCAATTTGCTAGTTGTCAGCACCGGTTGTACACGTGGTTGTATAGTTTTATCGTCTAGATTTCTGAGTTGCACCGCCACCGCTCTTGCCCACAAAACAGCGCAGAGCACCAACAATCGACGACTAACGATAGAAAATTAAGGCAAGTTATGCCTGCCATTACTACTTTTGTTGTTGCCGGCGAGTACTTTTCCCCGTAGAAATTTGATTCGCTCGTGAGCAACGTTCGAACTCCTCAAGCAGTATCCATCAATAATTTTGTCTTGCCGCCCAGCTCAGGCTCTAGGATTAGGTTACTTTAATTTGCGGTAGTGTCTGTATTCACAATCACAGGTGCTGTAGTTTTTTTAGATGCGTATTGTATAAGTGGTTCTTTGTATATATATCACACATGTATTTGTATCTAATTGGCCTATTGGTCTCATATTAAATACATTCGCTATTCATAACATGGTATCAGAGCGATGTTAGGATTAGGGTCTTACAGTTGTCGCCACCGGTCTTTCTACCGTCTGCCGCCGCCGCCCTTCCTGTGTCCTCTGCCACCACCTATTGCATGTCGTTGCCGGTCGCCGCTGTTGACCTCCGAGAAGCTTGCCACCGCCGCCGGTCCCTCTGAAGGCGCCACCTGAAGCCGCCACGCCGTCAGTCGTCTGCGGTAGTTAGAAGCCGCCGCATCCGACGCCGACGTCGTGCCTCTGCCTCCGCCGCCGCCGCACCATTGTTGCCTCTTCACCGACGCCACCCGTGGTCGCCGGGGACGCCAGATCCGGCCGCCCGCCGAGGCCGCCGCCATCGCCAGGAGCCTCGGACCACCGAGCCGCTGCCGAGCTCGGGCCACCATCTTTCCTCGCTCGTGGCCGCTCAGGGATAGGATCCATCCACCCTCGCATCGGTGCTTCACGCGCTGCTACCACCACTGTCACTGGGGTTGTCTTCATCATCGTCGCGTCGTTGGGGCTACCTTCGCCAAAGCTGCCTTCACCGCCGTCGCCAGGGGCCGCTGCCGCCGCCAGGGGGAACCCTAACTAGGGTTCCCCCCGTGCGGGGTGCTTCTCGGGCCTTCGGTCGAAGTCTCTTTTAAGCCAGCCCGTAAGAAAAAAGAGAGAGAAAAACGTCGTTCTAACCGATGCGCTGTCCAACACCACCTGTTAGATTTCGTTGCCTTGGTCACCGCACCGTCTAGTGTCGCCTACCAATAGACACTGTATTTGTTCCTCGCTGCCCGGTGATCTTCGATGGTCTCATTATCGGGATTGGTTTCAGCATATGCGCCTTCACATGCGTGGTCAACGCCTTTGGAAGTTTCTTACCAGCGAGTTGCCTTGTCCACCTAACCCTGCTCCACCTGCTGAGCCTGTGCTTCCGAAGACTACTTCCGAAGACGCTCGTAAGGAGGCTGCTGATGCTTTTGAGGATACTATAGAAACTTTTCAGACTCAGTATGCTGCCTACAAGACATAGATTGATGAGGATGCTCGTGCATCTGCGATTCTGGTTGTTAGCATGGAGGTGAAATTCACTGGGGATATGGTTGGTTTGGCTTCAGCACAATTGATATGGACGCATCTGTGCAACAGCTACGATCCGTCTGATGATTCCTTATATATTTCTATTGTGCGTTAGGAGCAGTCACTGCAGCAGGGAGATGTCACTATGGACGAGTTTTATGCCCAATTGTCTGCGATATGGCATCAGATTGACTATTTGTGACTGGATGTTTGCCACACTTGTCAGTGCTTTCAGCGTCAGCAGTCTTACATGGAGCTTCATCGTATCTATGCCTTCTTGACACGTCTTCGAGCTGGGTATGAGTAGACTCGTGCTCAGTTGCTGGCACGACACCCTCGTGTGACTTTGTTAGAGGCCCTTGCAGCTGTTCGTGCTGAGGAGATTTGCCTTCGTGTTGTGGGTCTGCTGTCGTTCCAGTCGTTTCTTTCGGTTCTGGCAGCTCTTCCAGCTTCTACACCTGCTACAGTTACTCCATCACCGATTGTGTATTCACCAGTGATAGCTGTTGTTGGTAGGGGACTATATTGCAATAAGGATGGACATGTACAGCAGACTTTCTACAAGAAGAAGAAGGATTTATGTCGTGGTGGCCGTCCTCCACAGGGAACCGGTGGTTCCTCTTCTCAGAGAAGCTCTGGTGCTTCTGATTCTCAGGAGTTTCTCACACTGTGCGTCGCATGGCTGCATTTGCACCGTCCGGGTCTGTTGGTTCTGTTGCACAGTTTTCTAATGAGAGACCACCTTCTACATCTTCTTCAGGTATATCACCTAGGATTCTTGACTCTGGAGCTTCCTTTCATATAACATCTGATTCCACTAGTCTCACTTTCATTCGTCCTTTAGCTGCTCCTATCACTGTTCAGACAGCAGATGGTACCTCTCTTTTTGTCGCAGGACGAGGCCACTTTTGAATTCCTCTTTTCATGTTCGTACTGTTTCTCATGTTCCCAAACTAACCATGCAACTCATATATGTCGGTCAGCTCACTGATCATGGTTGTGTTATTCTCGATTCTGATTCTTGTTGTGTTCAAGATCAGCGCACGGGGACTTTGGTTGGTACTGGTCCTCTCTGCTGTGACTCACAACGTCTTTGGAAGCTTGACTGGCTTCATCTTTCTTCTGCTGCCCCTGCCAGTCTTGTCGCCTCAACTGTCGCCACTACTTCTGCTGCATCCTCCACTGCGTCTTTTGCTCAGTGGTATCATCGTTTGGGACATCTTTGTGGGTTGTGTCTATCCTTCTTACTTCATCGCGATCTTTTAGGGTCTGTGTCTGATGTTGCTTCTCTAAATTGTCAGGGTTGTAAGCTTGACAAACAGCTTCAACTTCCCCATCCTTCCAGTGAGTCAGTGTCACAGCGTCTTTTTGATCTTGATCATTCTTATGTATGGGGTCCAGCTCCTTTCGTTTCGAAAGGAGGTCATTGATATTATATAAATTTTTATTGATGATTTTTCTCGTCACATATGGATACACTTTATGCCATCTCGTAGTGAAGTTTTATCCATCTACAAGACTTTTGTCACCATGATTCGTACTCAGCTTGATTCTCCTATTCGTGTCTTTCGTGCTAACTCTGTTGGGTAATACTTGTCAGGAGTCCTTCGTGGTTTTCTTGCCGAAAGCGTGGCACTCTCTCGATTTTCTTGCCCCGTGCTCATGCTCAGAATGGTGTGGCTGAACGGAAACATCGTCATCTTCTTGAGACAGCCCGTGCTCTTATATTTTCCTCTGCTGTTCCACTATATTTCTGGGCTGAGACTGTTTCTACTGCTACTTTCCTGATTAATATCCAGTCGTCTTCTACTCTTCAGGGTGGGATCCCAGTTGAACATCTCTGTGGCAAACCTCCTGATTATTCTAGTCTTCGTCTTTTTGGGTGTGTGTGATATATTCTTCTCGCCCCTCGTGAGCGCACTAAGACGACTACTCAGTCTGTGGAGTGCGTTTTTCTGTGCTATAGCACTGAGCATAAGGGATATCGTTATTGGGATCCTATTGGTCGATGGATGCGGGTTTCTCAGGACGTCACTTTTGATGAGTCTCATCCTTTCTATCCTCGTCATTCTCCCTCCACCACTCCAACATCTCTTGTTGAGCATCTTTCTTTCCCGACTTTTCCTACCACTCCTATAGTCACCACACCTCCATCACAGCTTTTGACCTCTTCGATGCCTCTTTCACCGTCTCCTTCGTCACCTTGTTGGGAGTCTTGTTTATCTAAGTGTCACTCGTCCTGATATTTCATACCCTGTGCATATATTGAGTCAGTTTGTATCTGCTCTCACTCAGCTCCACTATAGTCGTATTCTTTGTGTTCTACGATATCTTTGTGGAACAATCACTCGTCATCTGTTTTTTCTTTGTTCCAGCTCTTTACAGCTCCAGGCATATTCTGATACTACCTGGGCTAGTGATCACTCTGATCGCCGGTCTCTTTCCGCTTATTGTGTTTTTCTTGGTGGTTTTCTCATCGCTTGGAAGACTAAGAAGTAGACAACAGTTTTTCGTTCGAGTGCTGAGGCAGAGTTGCTAGCTATGGCTTTGTTGACTGCGGAGGTTACTTAGCTACGGTGGTTACTTGAGGATTTTGGTGTTTCTGTTTCCGCACCCACTCCTATTTTGTCTGACAGTACAAGGGCTCTTAGCATTGCTACAAATTTAGTGAAGCATGAGCTTACAAAGCATATTGGTGTTAATGTTTCCTATATGCGGATCTAGGTGCAGAACCAAATTATTGCACTTCAGTATGTGCCTTCAAAACTTCAGTTAACAGACTTCTTCACAAAGACGTAGACCAGAGCTCAGCACAACTTCTATCTCTTCAAACTTATTATTGTTCATCCACCATAAGTTTGAGAGGGATGTTAGATATGTATTGTACCAAGAGTTCTTTGCATATATATCACACATGTATTTGTATATATTTATATTAAATTATTGGGTTTATATTGAATACCTGCGCTATTCGTAACAGTTTTGTCAGTTTGGTTGATCCAGTTTGCTATTTCATGGTGAAATTTGGTGCATGAGTCGTCATTCATGGGCAGGTCCAACTCACTAGCTCAGGCTTTTGGTTTAATACAGGCTCCAGCCGACCAGCTTCTAGTTACTGTTAAGCAGACTCGGCGTGTGGCCTAATGTCACCGCGGTGTACTATCCTTTCCATTCTCCTTTAACGAAATGACTCCTTTAAGCAATGCTAAACAGTGTCGCCGGTTCTGTGTGAGCGAAAATAATTGGAGCTTGGAAGGTACTGTATCAGGATTAGGACTTCTCATCTCATAAGTGAGGAAAAAAAAAAGAAACGGAATGGAAATTGGGAAGTGCAGGAGCGCTCACCATCCGATTCCGACCTTGTCGATGTCGTATAAAAGTAAACGAATTGAGATGCTGGGAATTGACAGCAAGATTCATTCAGGTCTTTGTCAGCAAAGCCTAGTAGAGTTTAAGAGTAGTAGGTACCAGATAGCGGCACGGCACCACCCAAACTAAACAGCGATCCGGATCTGCTGTGATTCAGATGACGGCAGTACTGCAGTAACAAGGTTCGGTGGCGATTTTACTGTTGCAAATCAAACTATTGACTGGACCTTTGGTTTTTTTTTTTTTTATGGAGATCTCCCCTTAATATCATACACAGTAGATCTCTCAATCGAAACCTTCAATACGGACGGTGAAGATCCCTTACCAATACCATGCACAGTGGATCTCCGCGTTGAAACCTAGGATCCATTTCCACCAAACAGATGCAATCAAACAGCAACAGCAACCAACGTCGCCCCAACAAAAGAAAGACCTACTAGTCAGCCCAAGCACACTGAGATGTTGACAGGCTCAAAAGCCTTACATTTGCCCTAAATATAAATGGGCATGGGCTTCCTTGGGCCAGAAAGGGTCTACATTTGTGCCTGGACAACAATAGATAAAAGGAGGATCCCAGAAGGAACCGAACACCGAGGAACCACACCGAATGGCGAGCAATCACAAAGAGAAACACGCCAATGCACTGCAGCAGCGGCAAAACAAACGAAATGATACAAGACCATTGCATTGGAGAGTACATTCTGGTATATATTCTGGTATACATACATAGTTACATACTGTACCACCCACCAAGAAATATATTGCATTGTGGTAGATGCTCTCAGAAGAAGCTAGAGAAAAATTGCTCAACTGGACAAGGGACCGGTAAAAATATAGAAGATTATAGGAGAATATGCCTCTAGTGAACCAGGAAGGGAGATTACCGAAGGGCACATAGAGTAGCAAACCACCAATTACACAGGATCACCTCCCAGCCACAAGACCACTGAACACTTGGCTGTTCCCAGCTAGCGTCGCTTCCCACTCGATGGACGACAGCAGTATTTGTGACAACGTGATTACCGCTTGCTTCATGTCTGGGCGCAGAACAGGATCTTCCTCGACACATTGTTTTGCTAGCATGGCCAGCTTAGCACAAGAATTTTAGGGTGCTTGTGATGATTTGGCTTTCAAGCAAAGGTAATGTGAAATGCGCAGGCAAGAAAACTAGGAGGTATAACATGTGTTTATTGTTCGTACCTTGTATATGCAGTCATGAGGATACAGGTCCATTAGATTAGGGTCAATGCAGTCTTTCAGGCTCCCCATATACATTGAATTAGGACAATTTCTTAGTGTAGTCAACATCTGCGCAGTCAAAACCAAAGTTGTTCAAATCTTTTGGAGTCTAAAGTGAAACAAGTAAAATATACTGAAACTTGAACAAAGTTGATGGAAACCATGTAAACTTGGATGAGAAGATCATTAGAAACTTACGACTGTTCAATTGCTGTAAAATTTATTATCAAATGTTCAATTCCTGGTGTAGAACTTAGAAAACTTACAACTGATGCCAAGGACCGCCTTTCAGAGTTTGAACCTGCACTAATTCCATCAGTCCTTGTGATTGCCTCCTTTCCAGATATTAACTCAAAAAGTACGACCCCAAAAGCATAAACATCACTTTTCGTAGTTGCCAGGCCGTCCCGCAGATATCTACAAAAACAAAGAAATTTTGTTAGAATATCAAAACTAGAGCGAAAAGTTGATTTTCTTAAATCAGTACCAGGCTACCAGCAAACTGTACTTACTCAGGGGCCAAATAACCAAAAGTACCCACAACTTTTGTGACAGAAGCCTCTGCATCATTGGACTTTACCACCAGTTTTGCAAGACCAAAATCTGAAATCTACAGAGACAGAAAATGCACTTCCATGACAGTCCATAAACTGATATAATTGATGCAGGAAAACACGAAAAGAACAATCTCAAATCACCTAACCTTCGCTCTGAAGGAACCATCGAGCAAGATGTTGCTTGATTTGATGTCTCTATGAACATAATGATCCTTTGTGTGCTCGTGAATGTACTCAAGTCCTCTAGCAGCATCAAGAGCAATTTGGACCCTACAGATCCAAGAAAGTGATGTGTAACCTGGACGAAGAAAACAAAATCAATCAATAATGATAGTCCTGTGGAAAAAGTATAAATAAATGTGCAAAGAAAAGAATAGCATAAGAAGTGAAGCGTCAGAAATCTCAGAATCGAGTTAGCAGCCATTGACAGATGTCCTCAAGCAGTAAGCTTGCAGAAGTTTTACAAAAAGGTTTTTTGGTTCATACACTGTTAAAGGTGCTGGAAGCAGTAAATGTGAAAGTTATCATAGTTAAACAGCAAAGGTAGGGGTTTCACAATATTAAATTTATGAATGGTTTGTGAAAAGTTACTTATTCTACAAAGCTGAGAGTAGCATATACGATTAAGTAAAGCTTTCATAAAAGTGCCAGATGGCAGTATACCTTTGCTTTGAGGATAATGAAGGTGATTTTTTAGTGAGCCTTTTTGAGAGTACTCATAAACCAGGAACAGTTCATCCTTACTTGCTGCATAGCCAATCAACTCTACCTTTGACAAAACATGGATCACACAAATGAAAGTTCAAAAAACATAGACAGTTAAGATACAATCTAGACTAAGGGCAGTTAAGATACAATCTAGACTAAGCACCGTTAAGATACAATCTAGACTAAGCACCGTTAAGATACAATCTAGACTAAGGATGTTATGAGAACTGTAAAATGTCATACCAGACTGGCATGATGAACCTTACAAAGAACTTTCATCTCTACTATAAATTCCTTAGTTTTCGTTGCTGTCATTCTCTTTATCGCGACCTCCTGTACACAGCTTTTTTGTTATTGGAAAGGCAAGGCATAGTAAAAGTTTTCCATAGAAATGGTCAGCTTGGATCTCGGACCTGGTCTCGAAGAACACCATAGTAAACAGAGCCATATGTACCATGACCCAGAAGATTCGCATCAGAAAACGAATCAGTTGATGCGAGCATTTCTTCATATGTAAACACAATGGGCTTCTCTCTATCAAACACGTCCACTACCATACCTGTGATAGAGGAAGTCAGAACAGCTTGTATATGATAGGAACAAAAGGAATCAACATTAGTTTGTGCTAGCAATAGCTCGTCACACCATGACATTAAAATGGTATTTTAATTTTGAATCTCCATATCAACAGTTTTGTCTTTCTTGGATCCTATTTGTACAAAATACTTGGTTGCAGATGCTTATATCTATCTGGTGTTACTTGAACCTATGAGAAGCTGAATAGGTTTTGAAAGTTGTATTCTTGCTTAAACCATTGCAGGACAGATCACAGGACGACAGGTAACAAAATAATGCAAATAAATGCTGGAATGGGTGTTTTATGCAATAACGTGTTGACATGGGTGCGCAATGTGATAAGCAATAACACACAATCCCTCATATTAATATGTATCCATGAGGAATTTAAGTTGCATGTGACAACATGTCGAACAGTAATGTGCCTTTTATATAGTACCAGTTTTATCAAACCACTCTTCCATTTAATAACACTAAATATATCCACCTGAAATGAACTTTGCGAAACCCATTTTCCACCAGGGTTATAATGATGTGGAGCTCAAGGTGGTTAACACAAGGTGAACTGACCTTTTGGGATATTGAGCTCAAGGTTAACTAACACAAGGTGAACTGACCTTTTGGGATATTGATATGATGATCTGCACCATCCGTTCTTGATTGTTTCGCATTTCCAAATTGGCAGCACAAGTATCTTCCAGAACCATAACAAAAACTACCACTCTTAAGAAGTTGAAATTCATGTGTCGTAGGCTGGTCTGGGCTCTTTCTCTGGTTATTTGAAGCTTGGAGATTGTATTGAAAGAACTTGCACAGAACAAGTGCAAGGAGAGCAATAGCAATCAAAGCAAGCGCAACTCCCATGCTGCCAATAACCCATCCATAAGGGAATTTTGTTGAATGATGTTCTGATATCTCTGCAGTTGTATGTAAGACAAATACTCTGTTAGGTTATCATAATAAGGAACATGTTGAATGGAGATACTCCTAGCTAACGAAACTGACATTTTCAACACTAATACTTGAACAAAACTATAGGGCAAGGATCTTTAGAATGGTGTGAATAATATAATATGCTGAAAAATTGAAATAGAAGAAAACAACAACTCGGGGGCACAAATATTGCAAACAATCCTGACACTGATTGTTCTCACAATATCATATAGCTGCCTAAAAATCACCCAATAATAATAATAATAATAATAAATGCATCCATACTAATATTACTGCAGAAAAATTAAACAAAACATACTCAAAACATTAAGAAATGAGTTGTGAAAGGTACCTGACAATGTATTTTGTGTGGGTGCTGGCGCAGGAACAGGGGCGAGAGGAGACATCGCAGCATAAGGCTGGCCAGGAACTGCACATGGATATACAGAAATTTAAGTTTTTTTTTTAAAGGTGGAAACGGCTAATTTCGAAAGTAAACTTCATTATTCATTGTAACAATGCCAAGAAGAAAATATTGTATGGATATAACATTAAAGAAAGGGTAACTCCGCAAAATAAGGAAAATAAATCGGAGATATTTGCTGGCTAACCAGGCCGACATTGCCTCATATTGGACAGCTCGGCATTTAAGTTCTGGTGAAATGAGCACACCACGGTCCATGCCGCCTCTCTGATATTAAATATCTCAACTTACTGATACCTTATATTTGGTGACATATAATTGGGTTGAGTTCTAAATGAAAATTAGGTGTATGGCATGTGTTAACCGTAATAACTCAATGTCACAATGTGCCTCTTGTGCCACACTCGTACATAACAGCACATCTAGAGATGCAACCAAACCAGTCAAGGGATTATTTAACTCCGTTTAGTATATTATCTGAAGGCAATCAAGTCAAATCATGCGATTCTGTGCTGATAGTAATTTTCACAAACTCGTTGAAACAAACCGATCAAGATTGTGCGCCTACTCCTTCCCGTTCGAATTGATCAAAAGAAAGAAATAAACTGTTACTAAAGAACACATATATCTATACGCTATCAGAAATATAAATTGACACAAAATGATTCACCATGTTCATGAAACAATCGGTAAATTCTCGGTGCACCCACAAGAAGAAAAACGTTATTGCCTTGCGGCTCCTATTCTCGAACTCAGACCCATAAATCCAAAGAATCCTAACTTCATAACGAGCAGTAATCAGAGGTCCATCATCCATGCTTGCAACTACCCAACACGCCGAGAAGCCTTTGATCAAATTGTAGAAATGGTCAATAAAGAGTGGCTCACCTGAGTTGAGTGGGATGTAGTACACCTTCCCTGTGGTGATGGGGTCAGGGCCGGCCATGCCATTGGCGGCCTCGATGGCGTCCATGCTTGCCCCGAACCTACTCGATAGCGACTCCACCGTGTCGCCGTCAACACCGACGTAGCTGAGGAGGTAGTTCCAGGGCCGGACGAGCAGCCGCAGAGCAGATGGAGCGCCACGACGGCGCCGGGGCGCGGCGACCGCTGTGCCGCTCCACCCGGCGGCAGCACGGCGAGGCCGGCGTACGCGGCGGCCGCCACGTCGGCCGCGGTGGCGTTGGGAGGCGCCGCGGCGGGGACGGTGTAGGTGGTGTTGCCGAGGTAGGTGCGGGAGGCGAGGCAGGAGCAGTTCTTGCGCACGAAGGCGTAGCCCGGGCTGGCGGCCGCGTCGGCGGTGAGGTCGCCGGGCGAGGCGTCGAACATGGACTGGAGCACGCTAGCGTTGGCGGCCGAGCCGGCAGCCGGGAAGGCGAGGAACGCCGTGCAGACTCGCGAGAGCTCGGAGCAGGCGAGCGGCGGCGAGGTGGCGTTCGCGGGGGAGGGTGGGGCCGCGTCGGCGGCGGCGCCTTCGCCGGAGACGGCGAGGGCCAGGAGGATGAGAAGGAGGCGGCGGCGACGGGGAGGCATTGGGGCCGGTTAGGGTTGGGGTCTCGAGGGGGCGAGGTGGTGGTGGTGGGGCATGGAGGTGGCAGTGGCGAGCAGAGCGCTGGATGCTTCGCGTGGTCGAGTCACTACACTGGGGACGGCGCCTTAGTAAGAAGACGGGGTTAATTAGCACGCACCCACGGCAACGGGGGAAGGGGGATAGGAGATCACTGTTTCTGTTTCCTTGTGTGTGTTATGGCCGTAATGCCCCTGCCGTCCTCCTCCGTTTCTGTAACGGGAAGCAGTAACGGTTATGTTGACTACTGTAGAGTAGAAGCTGTTTGGGATCACGGACAACGAATTATACGGGTTAAGATAACCGGGTTAGTTAATCGTAAAACAGATAGGTAATATAGGTTAGTTTAACCTAAATTTTGTGTGTGACAATCAACCTCGTTAATATAAACGTTTTTGTTAGCTTTCGGTTGTCTAATTTTTTTTAAAAAACCCAACCACCTACCATTACTATGTACATACGTCGCACTCGCCTTCGAAACCAATGTACTCCTACTGGTAGCTAGTGTAGTTGGAATCCATGCGGCGGCTAGCCAGATACATGGCATGGCAAACAGTGTCTATGGATTTGTTTGGATGATTTTAAATCATGCAAAAAAAATGATAATAGAGCACATAATTCCATGTGATAATTCACACATAATGTATACAAATATGTTATACTAAATATGTATACAAATATAGTACAACATAAGAGTACAACATCCTGAATACATACGCACATAATGTATGCAATGTAATTACACACGGGCTACAAGTGGCTCACTCGTTTGGGTCACTCTCTGCTCGTTGCGTCTGCATATGCATGTGCGTCCTGGTCTAGCGTTGAGCATGTCCCGTAGGATACGTGAACCGGTCCGAAGAGCGTGTATCGGTCCGAAGAACATACGGAGACCGTTGAGTGGGCAGAGGTGCTTCAGCAAGCTAACTCTAGCCAAACCGAGTCTGTCCAACGTCAATGTCGTCCAGCTGAGTAATGTCGAAGTGCCTACCACCTGCCATCAT
Organism: Hsuehochloa calcarea; assembly: GCA_036346395.1. Lineage (NCBI taxonomy): Eukaryota > Viridiplantae > Streptophyta > Magnoliopsida > Poales > Poaceae > Hsuehochloa > Hsuehochloa calcarea. The sequence continues at coordinate 40,931,504 of CM070593.1, forward strand.
ATCCGTAATGAACGAATCAATAAATCTGCCTCAGGAGCCATGACACCACCCTGTACGATTTATGAACAGCTCTTGGTGTGGAGGAGCTCGCATTGATCGTACAATGTACTAGCGCAGGTGAGGCAGAGCTTTGCCTTATGAAGAATCTAGACCTACAATTATTAGTTAATATAGTATTTTGGTGATTAATGATAAATTCATATGTGACACTAACATTTTTATTGATATATCTATTGTGTAGTCTTATTTGGATGAAAATGTAAAAATCATGGAGGTGTGTATTTGATGACGTCATATTCTTATATCTTGTTGTATTCCTCGGATCCAAAATATAGGTTGAACTCCACCAAAAGTTTAACTTGAATATGTGCATATATTTTTATTACACATTCGTGTATGCACACATTTAGGGTGGGTTCACTCTATGTTTGTGATTTTATTAGTATTGATCTATATTTTTTATCCATATATATTTGGAATCTCTATTTTGAAACATATCTCTTGAGTATATAAAACTTTTGTAGTTCATATATACTCATATTGATTTATATCAAATTATTTACGATTGTGTTATGAGACTAATATGCGTGCTAAGATGTTTTAAATGCTTAGACCAGAATTATGGATGGCGACATGGAAATGTCAATGCAAAGACAATAAAGGGATTACGGCTAGTAGCTTGAAGATCTATTTATGTGCTATCTTGATCAACTAGGGGTCATGCATTTCATTTGTACTTGCCTCTAGAAAACTGTTTAGAAAAATCAGTATGACCGCAAGCGATAAGCGGTATTACCGTAAGTTGATAATGCCAAAGTCTAGTTGGCGGTATGAACTTTTCAGAGAGTATGTTTTTGCAAGAGTTTCTCGGAATCCCAAAATCGGTATGACCGTATTTGATAAGCGGTATTACCGCAAGTCAGTAATACCGAAGTCTAGTTGCAGTGTGAATTTTCTAGAGAACATGTTTTTGGAAGATTTTTTGAAATCTAAAAATGGTATGACCACATTTCTTGAGCGGTATTACCGATGTGCGGTAATACCGAGTTTTACATGGTGGTACGTTATTTCTAGAGATGATGTTTTTCTTTTGATTTTGATCCTCTGGAAATCGGTAATACCGATCTAACCAAGCGGTATTACCGCCGTGCGGTAGTACCGATTTATAGTTGGCGGTAGTACTGCACCTGATAGTAACGGCTATATTTTGGTAATTAATGATAATCGCATTGTGGGACTAATATTTTCCATGAGTTGGATGAATAGGTTCTATTTCCACGATGATGGGGACTTTGGATGTCATCATGAATTGATCGTCATCAAGTCAAGGTTCAAGAAGAGGATGTATCATGTGTTGATGCATATCAAGATCTTAACGAGGAGAAGATCATGAGTTGATCATCAAGTCAAGAGAAGACACATCATGTGCTGATGGAGGGCAAGTAAAGGATGCATCATGGGTTGATGCATATCAAGACAATGACCCGGACTTGAAGTGGAGATGTGCTCCATCAAGCTTCAAGTGAATGCAAGGCAAATGTAAGACCAGCTAGGGTTAAGGATGTGTTCATAGTCTTTTACCGGCCTCGGTGTTTGGTTGGGAGACCGGATTACTAGTATAGATTGTCGTACTATTAAGAGGGATCTTGACTAGTAGCTTGAATGTGTCTTGTGTTGATAGCTCATCTTGCTTGTTCTAGCTCTCGTTAGCATATTGCGAATATTTGCTAATGTGTTTTGTCGAGGCTCATGTATAATCCTTGTAGTATGTGACTTTAGTTTGTAAATGGTTTAAGTCCATGTACTAAATTCCTTGTGATGTTGATTCTAAAAGTCGACAAATGTGTTTTGTAACTTGTTGAGAATCTCGTCTTCATCCCTTGTGTGCATCTCACGTCTATTGGCAAATGTGTTTTGCAAATTGAGTTGAAACAAGGTGTGTAATCTGTTTTCAGCCTTGTTGGCAGTGGGCGGTCTGACGGCCCGTGTCAGTCGGTCTGACTGTGGTCTGACCGGTCACTGGTCAGCTGTAAGACCGCTTGTTTTTGTGCGGTACATTTTTTTACAGAGAATGTATTTTGGGGGGTTTCTCTTGATGGTATAGTCGTACTTGTTCAGCGGTATTACCGCAAGGCGGTAGTACTGATCCTTAAGCGGTCTGACTACCCCTCTGGCGGTCTAACCGGCCCTTGTGAGGGTGGTTGACCCGACAGTGTGTCCAACGACTAGTTTTATAGCTGTTGGAGCCAAGGCAATCTGACCGGCCATTGGTTGGCGATCAGACTGGGTTTTCCTATTTTTCTAGAATATTTCCTCCAACAGCTAGTTTTTCTTGTGTGGGTATATATACCCCTTGTGGCTAGTTGTGGGGAAGGGTGCTGGTGCTATATCATTTCCCTTAAGCAAAGAGAAAGCTCTCTACACTCTTTTGTATATGTGTTGCACTTAGTGAGCTTAGAGAGTGAAACCCTAGTGCATGTGTTGCATTAGGTAGTGGATTGTGTATCCATTTAGCTTATACACTTAATTCGTTCAAGTGAGCATCTCCGACTTGTTACTCTTAGTGTTTGCCGACACCTAGACAGCTTGAAGGAGTTGCGTCGGTAATCTTCTCAAAGAAGGTTGTGAGAAGATCAGGACGGTTGTGAGTGGTTCGGTGCTCACCATCTCCGGAGTGGAGAAAGAGCAACCCGAGTGGATCGATGTGTTGGTTCGAGTTGTGAACTGATCCAAGTGGTTGGACTTACCTCAGAGGTGTTGACTCAATTTGTGGAGCCGGTCTAACGTGGTTGGGTCTACTTCAACGTGGATTAGGGGAGACCAACAAGTCTCCGAATACCACGGTAAAACATCATTGTGTCGTTGTGGTTTGCCTTTTTGTGCTTTACTATATTGCAATTTATATTCATTGAATTAAATTGCTTACATGCCTTTGTATGTTTGCTATCATTATCAATAGTATTATATTATTGGTGCACTTAGTCAAGACTAGTTGATTTATGTTTTAATTGAACATAACCGAATTGATTTATAATTCGCATAAAACTCGATTTTAGCCAAAAGATTTTTTTAACCCCCTATTCACCCCCCTCTAGTCGGTCTCCTCGATCTTACACCTTGACCGTACAATGTACCACCGACCCTAGGTGAGGCAGAGCTCTGGCCTTGGTTCTGCTGAGCGTAGACTAGAGGTGGCCGCCCTGGGTGGTATGCGCCAAATCCTGGCACCGTGTAGTCCTCCCTAGTAGTAGCTAGGATGACTACATCCATCGGTTGATTCGTCGTCGCCCCCACACCCAACTGAAGGCTGCAAGATAGAATGATGTTAGGCGAAATCAATAATCAGGACTTGAGTGGTAGGAAACAAGGCCCGATCGAAAAAGATGCCAAAGGTACGCGACGAGGTGCGTCCTAACAATCTCGTCCGGTGCATTCGCAAGGCATCAACTGAAATTCCTAAGCCATGTATGAGGGACACCACGGACCATGTCTAATATAGCTAGGCCGAACCGATGCACCAGGTGGGCCTTCCAATCCGCTGGTGGACAGGGTGGAACAAGTGCGTCTCTCGTGGTCGCCAAACCGATCAAGAAGGAGATATCCTGAAGAGTCAGACATGTGGAACGTGTGCATCTTGAGTCTCCATCTATCAACAAATGCCGAAATGAGACTCTCATCTAGGGTGAAGTAGCGGCTGATGTGGAGCATCATCGCAAAGGGCAACAAGCCCGTGTCCCGAAGGAGTGGGACGTAGCGACGGTCAAGCCCTCAGTAATGCTTCTCTGACCTAAACCAAAGGGGTGGAGGACCATCCCCGTCCTCGGTGATCCACAACTTGCTACGGTGATGTACGTCGTAGAATGGCTCAAGTAGCTCTCATAGAGGCGTGGCTTGCAAGAGATGAAATGTCAAGTCAGTTGGAATAAATAAAATGCCAAAATACATGGAAACGAAGCATTAAAACGAAATGAAGTACAGAAAGGTGCAAATATTACAACACTATTTATGAACATAAAATTACGATAAAATTAGGTGCAGCTAAGTTAATTAAGACTAAATTAATTACTATAAAATAACTATAACTAATTTAATTATGTTTGGTTAATTATGACAAATTAACTATGGCTAAATTAATTGCAATAAATTAATTACTAATAATTTAGTATGACTAAATTAATTACGACTAACTAGTTACGATAAATTAACTATGACTAATTTAATTATAGTTAATTAATTATGACAAATTGTTGGACCGAAAAGGCGACTAGAGGGGGGGGGGTGAATAGGAGCACGCTCACTTTTTCAACCACGATTAGATTCAACACAAATTTCACTCCAATAGCTATAGAAGCTATGAAGATCGATATACCAGTACAGCGGAAGACTAGGATTGAATCCAATCAAAACCCCGAAGCAAAACAACCAAAAACAACCGAAACTTAATTTCCTAAGAGTAGGGCGGTCTGACCTCTACTCAGGGGCGGTCTGACCTCTCCAAGGGGCGGTCCGACCTCTAGCTAGGGCGGTCTGACCTCCAGCCGATGAACAGTGAAATCAGCCCGAAAAACGAAGTTGCAAATAGGTCTAACTTTTGATCTACAACTCCAAACTTCATGAAACTTGGAACACACCTTCTCTAGGATGTCAGGAACCTATTCCAATCGAAGATCATGGAGATCCATGGAGAAGTTACGACATTTTTCAGTTTGAGAGATGGATGGTTCAAAACCGAGTCAAAACGAAAACGTGACCCAAAAACTTGCTCGTGGGTGATTGATGATCAAGATGATCTTAGATGTGTTTCCACATGTCACAGCAAGCTATATCATGTAAAGAAATCAATCAAAAACATGCGAATCAAAGAAAGACTCAAAATCACCAAATAGAGAGAAGAAGGGCAAAGAGACACATCTTTGATCAAAGCTTTCTTTGGATTGATTGATAGGGTTTGGGTTTACAGCCACTCCATCAATGGAGGACAAAGCTCAATCCAAGAGCACAAGATCAAATCAAAACTCTCTAGAACCCTAACCTCCACTAATCCTCTCCCTAAGCCAAAACTAGGGTTTCAATAATGATAAAAGGGTTGAAGGGGTGCACCACCTCCTCCTCTATTTATAGTGGAGACTTAGACCTTCTAGAAGATTAACTCAAATGGGCTCCGTTAAGGCCCAACACAAACGGGTCACACACGCACGCATTTTACAGCGCCGTCTACAACACCTCTTAACCTAAACCGCTTCTCTTGCGCCGCCTTGCGCCGTGGGTAGGCAAAAGGTCACCAAGGTGATATTTGGTAAGATTACCAAATACCCCTTCTCGGTCCTTCTCCAAGACCGAGTCCATCTTCGCAAGCACTTCGCATGCTCGCCACGTGTAGGTTGATCAACGGCTCTCTCCATGTCGGCAAGTCTCTCCCATCCGGCCCCACCGAAACCACCATGGCACTTGCACCGACTCCGCGCCGCTTGATCAAACCGATCGCCGACCGAATCGCCTGTTCGGTCATCATTGTCCATTCATGCCATACTTGATTTCATTGACTCACCCAAAGATCGCCGATCGCTCGACCTAAGCTCTCCAAGCCTCGCCCCGATCATCCTCGCCGTTGACCGTCGTTGACCACCAAGCAACTCGCACAACAATAGACAAGCAAATCGAAACCGGAACAAGTTCTTCGCAACTTGACCCACGTTAGTCAAAACATGCATCATGCAACACATATGCATGAAACTCATGACTTTGACCTAACCAATGAGCAACGCCGCCACGAAGGGCGACATTCGATGCGATACGGCCGATCGTCGTGGTCGGGCGGTCGCCGCCAAAGGCCGTCCGACCGCCCGTAAGGACTTAGCCAATTTTCAACCCCGAAAATCCAAACCTCTCGGAAACTTTAAACCAATAGAACTTTTTATCGAGACTCCAAAAATTATGGGAGCAAGAACAATGGGATCCCTCACTTGCCTACACCTCTATTTTGGCCCGACTGCTTTGACCACTTTTGTCACGGCCGGTCCGACCGGCGCACATGGCCGGTCCGACCGATTTGGGACCGGTCCGACCGCCGTGCTATGGCCGGTCAGACCGCCCGCCCGTAAAGTTCGAAGCGATCTTTGAAACTTTGTCGAAAACCCGTGAAACGACAAACCATTAACGCCATTGCCAATTGTCACATCATCCTAAGATCTGGAGCATATCCCCATGATATCCACAATCTCCCCTTGATGAACACATTGGCAATAATCCGTAAAATGTAATTTGAAGGTTTGAAAAGTAAAATACTTTCGTTTTGCACAAAGGCACAACTTGGTCCATAAGCAAGAGAAAGCAATGGAAATGACCAAGATGGCATCGAATAGCATAGACAAGTGAGATAAGGCAAAAGAAAGCATAAAACTTTGATTTTAAAAGTCAAAATCTCACTTAAGGTCCATATGAAAGAACAATTGTTCAATTGACCTTTGATCATTGTGAGGAGTAATAAATGCAATTCAAGTTCGGAAGAGTCAATAAGACAATAAGAATGCAATTCAAAACTCCCCTCACTATGATCCTCGGATTTGAGAAAATTTCAAATTCTCCAACTTTCTCCCTTTGTATAAACTTCTCCCAACATTGAAATATCTTCTCCCCTTTGACAATGGAGTCATCAAGGAATCACGCCTTCCTCTCATCCAGAGATAGCAATTTGCGAGAATGAAGAAAGAAGCAAAAGAAGAAGTATGCATGAAGTGCAATGGAGTGGCTTCATTTTTGTATTTTTCAATTTTGATTACAAGAAGCTTTGGAGATTACCCAAAAGAACTAGCTAGCATTTCTAATATTGCACAAACAACATATCAAGCCCGATGAGTGCTAGCAAGATCATGGTAAGACATATATATCAAAGCTAAGCACCAAGGCTCAAAAGTAAAGCAATAGATTTGATCAATTTAAGCAACGCTTCAAATTCAGCAAGTTCATCAACAGGGATCCTAAAGTGAAATTGGCCATGTCAAAATGTCAAAGTGAGATCAAAAATCTAACAAAGACCACATTAAGAGTCAATCAAGTCCCGTATTGAATCATTTTGCTCAATCTTTTGTAAACGCCCATTTGTCAACATTTTTCTCATTTGCATTGAATATTGAGGTTGACTAATGATCTAACTTAGTGACAAGATCCTGGACTAGGAGCCATCCACAAACTCATCCTAAGCTTCGACCAAAAGTTGATTAAAGGTATATCTTAGTAAAGAAGATTCTGGACTAGGAGCCATCCACAAACTCTTTCTAAGCTTCTACCAGGGCGACAAATCTTGAGGTTCATGTCATTTCTGACAAGCAATCCCCATGAGATCGTCTGGATCATCAAACTATCTCCAAGTTCATGTCATTTGACAAGCAGTCTCGTAAGAATAGTTTGGCACATTTTAAGCATAAGACAATCTTGAATTTTTTTAATTTTTCACAAGAGCATTTTTAGAATCTCAAGAACACAAAAGCTCAAGTAATGGTCAATTTTAGATCAAAGAGTTAACAAAGCAATTCTGACAGGGCCAATGTCACAAGAGGAGCACTAATTGCGCAACTCGCTAAAACATCCACAAATTGCAATTTTTAGTTTGAGTTGTTTTAAAGTTCTAGCTCATATAGCAAAGACTTAGCTACACATGTAAAAGCATGATAATTCTAGCAAGTCAAGGAACTAGACATGGCATTGAGCAAGAATTGAAATACTAAAGTTCCAAAGGGTAATAGGCAAAGCTTCATCAATTTTAAAAGATAAGGTAAAATTTTATATTACAATGCATCTTTTGGATTTTTCAAACCACTTGAAGTATTTTACATATGAATGCAATATGATACAATGCGATGCAATAAAAAGCCTAAAACCTAAAAAGTTCAAAAGATCAACAAGTTCGGAAAAGAACAATACAAGATCAAAAGAACAAGGTAAGATCGAAAAGATCGAACTCCCCTCAAACCAACCCATAGGGATAAATTACCCTAACTCGCTTCTTAAGGTGGCAAACCTAGTTGGGTCTAAAGGTTTGGTGAGGATATCACCATTGAGCCTCTGACTCCACGAAGTGTAGCACAATATCACCCTTCTCTACATGGTCTCTAAGGAAGTGATAGCGAATGTCTATGTGCTTGGTCCTAGAGTGTTGCACAGGTTCTTAGCAATGTTAATAGCGTAGTGTTATCACGTAAAAGAGGAACACTAGCAAAATTTAACCCGTAGTCCTTAAGAGTGGATACCATCCACAAAATCTGACTACAACAACTAGCAGCAGCTACATACTCAGCCTCAGCAGTAGATTGTGCAACAGAGGACTGCTTCCTAGAAGACCAAGAAACAAGAGAAGTGCCTAGGAAGTGACAAGTGCCCGAGGTACTCTTCCTATCAAACGATGACCGCAAAATCGTAATCGAAAACCCCGAATGGATAAAGAAGAAGAACAGAGTACCAAATGCCATCTTGGAGGGTAGAGTGTAAATACCTGAATATGCGCTTAACCGCTTGGCGATGGGAAGTTCTCGGAGACGCCTGAAACCTCGCGCAGAGGCGCATCGTGAAGTGGATGTCCGGTCTTGATGCCGTCAGTGCATGTGGAGGGAGCCGATCATGTTGCGGTACTCGCGTTGATCCACGGCTTCTCCTTCCTCATCCGGATCCAGCGATCGAAGTCGCCATGGGAGTGGCGATCGCTTGCGATCACCCATGTCGAAGCGCTTGAGCAGATCCTTAGTATACTTCGTCGATGGATGAAGATCCTTCCTTACATTGCTTGATTTGAAGCCCTGTAAAGTAATTGAGCTCTCCCATCATGCTCATCTCAAATTCCCGGACATAGTCTCGTAAAAGCTAGAAACAAGAGCATGAGAAGAACCACCAAAGATAATATCATCAACGTAAATCTGAGCAAGTAAGAAATCATTGCCACGCCTAAGAATGAACAAGGTCTTGTCTACCTTACCCATCTCAAAATCATTCTTAAGCAAGAAGGTCTTAAGTCTATCATACCTGTGCTCTAGGGGCTTGTTTAAGACCATACAAGGCTTTGGATAGCTTGAAGACATGATGTGGGTTCTTGGGATTCTCAAAGCACAGGGGTTGCCTAACATAAACCTCCTCCTCTATAAAACCATTCGAAAGGCACTCTTAACATCCATCCGATATAATCTAAAGCCCTTAGAGGCAAAGAAATGCAAGAAGAATGCGAATAGCTTCTAGTCTAGCAACAGAGCAAAGGTCTCATCAAAATCTAACCCTCAACTGGCTAAAACCCCGAGCTACTAATCTAGCCTTGTTTCTAACCACGTAACCATCCTCATTTTGTTTGTTTTTGAAGACCCAGTGGTTCCTATAACATTATGACCACTAGGAGGTTCTACTAGGTTCCAAACCTTATTCCTCTCAAAATTCTCTAACTCCTCATGCATGGCATTGACCCAACTCGAATCAGATAAAGCATGTGATATATCGCGGGGTTCAAAAGAAGCTACAAAGGCAGAGTGAGAATAGAGGTTTGGATCATGATACCTGGAGCGAGTGACTCGTTCATGGATATTACCTATCATCTGATCCGGCGGATGCTGCTTTTGAATGTGAAGTGGCGCACCCGGAGAAGAAAGTACCTCTTCGACCTCCGCAGGTACTGCTGATGATGAAGATGCAGCAGGTGCCTCAACTGAAGGCGAAGTAGTCACGGCGGGTTCTTGTGCAGGAATAGGAATGTCAACAGCAGCAGGTGGAAGAGTATCATCGAGTCCATCATCATCTTCCTCTACAAATATACTCTCTGTCACCTGTGTATCACCTGAAATATCTGATCTAGCTCCAGGGCTAGTCTCATCAAAAGTGACATTGCATGTCTCCTGAACCAGGTTAGTTTCAGCATTAAAAACCCGAAAACCCCTTGAATGTGCAGGATAACCCAGAAATAAACCATCAAAAGTTCTTGACTCAAATTTATCTAGGTTTCCTGTCTTGAGAATAAAACACTTTGATCCAAAGACTCGAAAGTGTGAGACAGAGGGTTTTCTACAGAAACGAAGCTCATAAGGAGTCTTGCCCAAAGACGGTCTCAAAAAGACACGATTTGCAATATGGCAAGCAGTAGAAATAGCTTCGGCCCAAAACCTCCTCGGAGTGCTATACTCATCTAGCATCGTCCTAGCCATCTCGACTAGGGTCCTGTTCTTCCTTTCCACAACGCCATTTTGTTGAGGGACGTGTGGGGAGGAGAACTGATGCTCAATTCCACGCTCAGCACAAAAGGAAGCAAAAGATGCATTCTTGAACTCCGTGCCATTGTCACTGCGGATCGCTCTCAAGGCACTCGGAAGTTCAGAAGCCAAACGAAGAACAAGATCATGATAATGATCAAAAGCTTCATCCTTCGAAGCAAGAAAGAACACCCAAGTGTATCTAGAAAAATCATCGACTATGACAAGAATGTACCATTTTCCACCAACTGACCGAACCCTAGCGGGACCAACAGTATCCATATGAAGCAACTGTCCCGGTCCGTCAGTCATAACCATAGTCACTGATGGGTGTGAGGCGGCAACTTGCTTGCCATGCCTACAGGGCGCACATACAGCATCTTTGACGGCTTTGAGTTTAGGCAAACCTCTCATGAGCTCAAGGTTGCTAACTCGCGTCAGATGATCAAAACCAATGTGCCCCAAACGACGGTGCCAAAGCCAGAACTCAGAAGAAGAAGATGAAATTAAGCATTTGAGAGAACCAGCAAGAGATTCAGAAAAATCAGCTCCAAAGATCCTAGCAACTCTAGTAATCCCAAACACAAGCTCACCAGCTGAATCAAGCACCCGACAAGCATTTTTCTTAAATCTAGTCTCATAGCCATCATCAAGAAGTTGAGAGACAGAAAGCAAATTAAACCTTAGCTTGTCCACAAGGGCGACGTCCTTGAGGATGAACTTGTCGTTCACCCTGATCGATCCCGTTCCTTCAATCCGCCCTTGCCTATCATCTCCAAAGGTGATGAATTCATCACCCGTCGACCGCGTGAAGGAGGTGAACCATCTTGAGTCTCCGGTCATGTGGCGTGAACAGCCGGAGTCGACGAACCACGTGTCCTTCCTCTTTCCGCGGTAATCCTCATCGTCGTCGACGTCGTCGGAGTCGGCCATGAAGCAAACGCCGGTGAAGTCCTTGGCCTTCCCCTTCTTCTTGTCTTGAGGGATCTCCTCCTCCTTGTCATCCTCGCTCCCGGAGTCCACATCGCTTAAGGATTGTTCCCCAAAAGCGGCAAGAACCCGGTGAGCTGCCTTTGTGAGCTTGGCAGCATCAAATCTTGATTTGTTCCATTGAGGCTTCTTCCAAGCTGGCTTTCCTTCCTTGTGGTTGCTCTTTCCTTTCAACTTGGGGCAGTTTGCCCGGATGTGATTAAGCTCACCACACTCATAGCAAGTCACGGGACCTCCTCTCTTTTTGTTTCTCATATTGTTATAGGCCCGTGTGGCTTTTCTGACTATGAGGGCTAACTTGGCCTCAGGAAGACTCTCAAACTCCTCTTCATGGATTGCAGATAAACCAAAGAAGCGAAAATCCGGAAGAAGACTCAGAAGACCCATCCAAGCTCTCTTGAGCGGGTCTGCTACCAAGGCCATATTTTCCTTCTTGGGATGATCAATCCTCTTGATCTCATGAGTCTTAAGCTTGCTATAGAGCAGCTCCAAAGTCAGATCAGAGAGGTTGACGTTCTCCTCAATGGCGGTAGCCTTTATCTCCCACTCCTTGGTGTTGATTGCAGCCAAGAGGTGGGTGGCATTTTCAGACTGAGAATATTCAATTCCAACAGCCTTCATCCGATTAATCACTTTGTTGAAGCGGTGAAAATGTCATCGATGCTCTCTCAGACGCATCTCGAATTTGTTATATTCACGCTTATAGATCGCTCAGCGTACTTTCTTGATTTGGGACGAACCTCATGGTAGGTTTCGAGGGTGTTCCAAATCTCGCATGTGATCTCAAGATTGCAAATTCGATCATACTCCCGTCTACCAAGCCCACCATACAAGAGGTTCTTTGCCTTATTGTTGTTAGCCAAGAGGGTCATTGAAGCCGGCGTAACAACCGGGAAGAACGAGCGGGGCTCGAACAACCTCCCATATAGCTTGTCCTTCGCTCTCAAGGAAGACTCGCATGCGATTCTTCCAATAGGCATAGTCGTGCCCATCGAAGATATGCGGCTTGGTGGAGTACTTATCCATCGCCAAGTTCGGTGACCTGCTAAGATCAAGATTGAACTAACCGGCTCGATACCACTTGTTGGACCGAAAAGGCGACTAGAGGGGGTGAATAGGAGCACGCTCACTTTTTCAACCACGATTAGATTCAACACAAATTTCACTCCAATAGCTATAGAAGCTATGAAGATCGATATACCAGTACAGCGGAAGACTAGGATTGAATCCAATCAAAACCCCGAAGCAAAACAACCAAAAACAACCGAAACTTAATTTCCTAAGAGTAGGGCGGTCGACCTCTACTTGGGGCGGGTCGACCTCTCCAAGGGGCGGTCCGACCTCTAGCTAGGCGGTCGACCTCCGGTAGATGAACAAAGTGAAATCACCAAAAACGGTTGCAAATAGGTCTAACTTTTGATCTACAACTCCAAACTTCATGAAACTTGGAACACACCTTCTCTAGGATGTCAGGAACCTATTCCAATCGAAGATCATGGAGATCCATGGAGAAGTTACGACATTTTTCAGTTTGAGAGATGGATGGTTCAAAACCGAGTAAAACGAAAACGTGACCCAAAAACTTGCTCGTGGGTGATTGATGATCAAGATGATCTTAGATGTGTTTCCACATGTCACAACAAGCTATATCATGTAAAGAAATCAATCAAAAACATGCGAATCAAAGAAAGACTCAAAATCACCAAATAGAGAGAAGAAGGGCAAAGAGACACATCTTTGATCAAAGCTTTCTTTGGATTGATTGATAGGGTTTGGGTTCTGACCACTCCATCAATGGAGGACAAAGCTCAATCCAAGAGCACAAGATCAAATCAAAACTCTCTAGAACCCTAACCTCCACTAATCCTCTCCCTAAGCCAAAACTAGGGTTTCAATAATGATAAAAGGGTTGAAGGGGGTGCAGCCACCTCCTCCTCTATTTATAGTGGAGACTTAGACCTTCTAGAAGATTAACTCAAATGGGCTCCCGTTAAGGCCCAACACAAACGGGTCACACACGCACGCATTTTAAAGCGCCGTCTACAACACCTCTTAACCTAAACCGCTTCTCTTGCGCCGTCTTGCGCCGTGGGTAGGCAAAAGGTCACCAAGGTGATATTTGGTAAGATTACCAAAATACCCTTCTCGGTCCTTCTCCAAGACCGAGTCCATCTTCGCAGCACTTCGCATGCTCGCCACGTGTAGGTTGATCAACGGCTCTCTCCATGTCGGCAAGTCTCTCCCATCCGGCCCCACCGAAACCACCATGGCACTTGCACCGACTCCGCGCCGCTTGATCAAACCGATCGACCGAATCGCCGTTCGGTCATCATTGTCCATTCTGCCATACTTGATTTCATTGACTCACCCAAAGATCGCCGATCGCTCGACCTAAGCTCTCCAAGCCTCGTCCGATCATCCTCGCCGTTGACCGTCGTTGACCACCAAGCAACTTCGCACAACAATAGACAAGCAAATCGAACCGGAACAAGTTCTTCGCAACTTGACCCACGTTAGTCAAAACATGCATCATGCAACACATATGCATCAAACTCATGACTTTGACCTAACCAATGAGCAACGCCGCCACGAAGGGCGACATTCGATGATGATCGGTCGCCGCCCCGTGGTCGGTCGACCGCCGCCAAAGGTCGGTCCGACCGCCCAGAAGGACTTAGCCAATTTTCAACCCCGAAAATCCAAACCCATCGGAAACTTTAAACCAATAGAACTTTTATCGAGACTCCAAAATTATGGGAGCAAGAACAATGGGATCCTCACTTGCCTACACCTCTATTTTTGGCCCACTGTTTGACCACTTTTGTCACGGCCGGTCCGACGGCGCACATGGCCGGTCCGACCGATTTGGGACCGGTCCGATCGCATGCTATGGCGGTCAGACCGCCCGCCCGTAAAGTCCGAATAAAGTCTTTGAAACTTTGTCGAAACCCGTGAAACGACAAACCATTAACGCCATTGCCAATTGTCACATCATCCTAAGATCGGAGCATATCCCCATGATATCCACAATCTCCCCTTGATGAACACATTGGCAATAATCCGTAAAATGTAATTTGAAGGTTTGAAAAGTAAAATACTTTCGTTTTGCACAAAGGCACAACTTGGTCCATAAGCAAGAGAAAGCAATGGAAATGACCAAGATGGCATCAGAATAGCATAGACAAGTGAGATAAGGCAAAAGAAAGCATAAAAACTTTGATTTTAAAAGTCAAAAATCTCACTTAAGGTCCATATGAAAGAACAATTGTTCAATTGACCTTTGATCATTGTGAGGAGTAATAAATGCAATTCAAGTTCGGAAGAGTCAATAAGACAATAAGAATGCAATTCAAAACTCCCCTCACTATGATCCTCTGATTTAAAATTTCAAATTCTCCAACTTTCTCCCCTTTGTATAAACTTCTCCCCACATTGAAATATCTTCTCCCCCTTTGACAATGGAGTCATCAAGGAATCACGCCTTCCTCTCATCCAGAGATAGCAATTTGCAGAATGAAGAAAGAAGCAAAAAGAAGAAGTATGCATGAAGTGCAATGGAGTGGCTTCATTTTTGTATTTTTCAATTTTGATTACAAGAAGCTTTGGAGATTACCCAAAAGAACTAGCTAGCATTTCTAATATTGCACAAACAACATATCAAGCCTGACAGTGCTAGCAAGATCATGGTAAGACATATATATCAAAGCTAAGCACCAAGGCTCAAAAGTAAAGCAATAGATTTGATCAATTTAAGCAACGCTTCAAATTCAAGCAAGTTCATCAAAGGGATCCTAAAGTGAAATTGGCCATGTCAAAATGTCAAAGTGAGATCAAAAATCTAACAAAGACCACATTAAGAGTCAATCAAGTCCCGTATTGAATCATTTTGCTCAATCTTTGTAAACGCCCATTTGTCAACATTTTCTCATTTGCATTGAATATTGAGGTTGACTAATGATCTAACTTAGTGACAAGATCCCGGACTAGGAGCCATCCACAAACTCATCCTAAGCTTGACCAAAAGTTGATTAAAGGTATATCTTAGTAAAGAAGATTCGGACTAGGAGCCATCCACAAACTCTTTCTAAGCTTCTACTGTAGGCGACAAATCTTGAGGTTCATGTCATTTCGACAAGCAATCCCCATGAGATCGTTCGGATCATCAAACTATCTCCAAGTTCATGTCATTTGACAAGGCCTCGTAAGAATAGTTTGGCACATTTTAAGCATAAGACAATCTTGAATTTTTTTAATTTTTCACAAGAGCATTTTTAGAATCTCAAGAACACAAAAGCTCAAGTAATGGTCAATTTTAGATCAAAGAGTTAACAAAGCAATTCTGACAGGGCCAATGTCACAAGAGGAGCACTAATTGCGCAACTCGCTAAAACATCCACAAATTGCAATTTTTAGTTTGAGTTGTTTTAAAGTTCTAGCTCATATAGCAAAGACTTAGCTACACATGTAAAAGCATGATAATTCTAGCAAGTCAAGGAACTAGACATGGCATTGAGCAAGAATTGAAATACTAAAGTTCCAAAGGGTAATAGGCAAAGCTTCATCAATTTTAAAAGATAAGCAGAAAATTTTATATTACAATGCATCTTTTTGGATTTTTCAAACCACTTGAAGTATTTTACATATGAATGCAATATGATACAATGCGATGCAATAAAAAGCCTAAAAACCTAAAAAGTTCAAAAAGATCAACAAGTTCAGAAAAAGAACAATACAAGATCAAAAGAACAAGGTAAGATCAGAAAAGATCGAACTCCCCCTCAAACCAACCCATAGGGATAAATTACCCTAACTCGCTTCTTAAGGTGGCAAACCTAGTTGGGTCTAAAGGTTTGGTGAGGATATCACCATTGAGCCTCTGACTCCACGAAGTGTAGCACAATATCACCCTTCTCTACATGGTCTCTAAGGAAGTGATAGCGAATGTCTATGTGCTTGGTCCTAGAGTGTTGCATGTGGTTCTTAGCAATGTTAATAGCGTATGTTATCACGTAAAAGAGGAACACTAGCAAAATTTAACCCGTAGTCCTTAAGAGTGGATACCATCCACAAAATCGACTACAACAACTAGCGCAGACTACATACTCAAACCTCGCAGAGATTGTGCAATGAGGACTGCTTCCTAGAAGACCAAGAAACAAGAGAAGTGCCTAGGAAGTGACAAGTGCCCGAGGTACTCTTCCTATCAAGCCGATGACCGCAAAATCGTAATCGAAAACCCCGAATGGATAAAGAAGAAGAACAGAGTACCAAATGCCATCTTGGAGGGTAGAGTGTAAATACCGAATATGCGCTTAATCGCTTGGCGATGGGAAGTTCTCGGAGACGCTCAAACCTCGCAGAGGCGATCGTGAAGTGGATGTCCGGTCTTGATGCCGTCAGTGCATGGAGGGAGCCGATCATCTTTGCGGTACTCGCGTTGATCCACGGCTTCTCCTTCCTCATCCGGATCCAAAGCATCGAAGTCGCCATGGGAGTGGCGATCGCTTGCGATCACCCATGTCGAAGCGCTTGAGCAGATCCTTAGTATACTTCGTCGATGGATGAAGATCCCTTCCTTACATTGCTTGATTTGAAGCCCCGTAAAGTAATTGAGCTCTCCCATCATGCTCATCTCAAATTCCCGGACATAGTCTCGTAAAAGCTAGAAACAAGAGCATGAGAAGAACCACCAAAGATAATATCATCAACGTAAATCTGAGCAAGTAAGAAATCATTGCCACGCCTAAGAATGAACAAGGTCTTGTCTACCTTACCCATCTCAAAATCATTCTTAAGCAAGAAGGTCTTAAGTCTATCATACTGTGCTCTAGGGGCTTGTTTAAGACCATACAAGGCTTTGGATAGCTTGAAGACATGATGTGGGTTCTTGGGATTCTCAAAGCACGGGGTTGCCTAACATAAACCTCCTCCTCTATAAAACCATTCAGAAAGGCACTCTTAACATCCATCTGATATAATCTAAAGCCCTTAGAGGCAGCAAATGCAAGAAGAATGCGAATAGCTTCTAGTCTAGCAACAGGAGCAAAGGTCTCATCAAAATCTAACCCCTCAACCTGGCTAAAACCCTGAGCTACTAATCTAGCCTTGTTTCTAACCACAGAACCATCCTCATTTTGTTTGTTTTTGAAGACCCAGCGGGTTCCTATAACATTATGACCACTAGGAGGTTCTACTAGGTTCCAAACCTTATTCCTCTCAAAATTCTCTAACTCCTCATGCATGGCATTGACCCAACTCGAATCAGATAAAGCATGTGATATATCGCGGGGTTCAAAAGAAGCTACAAAGGCAGAGTGAGAATAGAGGTTTGGATCATGATACCTGGAGCGAGTGACTCGTTCATGAATATTACCTATCATCTGATCCGGCGGATGCTGCTTTTGAATGTGAAGTGGCGCACCCGGAGAAGAAAGTACCTCTTCGACCTCCGCAGGTACTGCTGATGATGAAGATGCAGCAGGTGCCTCAACTGAAGGCGAAGTAGTCACGGCGGGTTCTTGTGCAGGAATAGGAATGTCAACAGCAGCAGGTGGAAGAGTATCATCGAGTCCATCATCATCTTCCTCTACAAATATACTCTCTGTCACCTGTGTATCACCTGAAATATCTGATCTAGCTCCAGGGCTAGTCTCATCAAAAGTGACATTGCATGTCTCCTGAACCAGGTTAGTTTCAAAGATTAAAACCCGAAAACCCCTTGAATGTGCAGGATAACCCAGAAATAAACCATCAAAAGTTCTTGACTCAAATTTATCTAGGTTTCCTGTCTTGAGAATAAAACACTTTGATCCAAAGACTCGAAAGTGTGAGACAGAGGGTTTTCTACAGAAACGAAGCTCATAAGGAGTCTTGCCCAAAGACGGTCTCAAAAAGACACGATTTGCAATATGGCAAGCAGTAGAAATAGCTTCGGCCCAAAACCTCCTCGGAGTGCTATACTCATCTAGCATCGTCCTAGCCATCTCGACTAGGGTCCTGTTCTTCCTTTCCACAACGCCATTTTGTTGAGGGACGTGTGGGGAGGAGAACTGATGCTCAATTCCACGCTCAGCACAAAAGGAAGCAAAAGATGCATTCTTGAACTCCGTGCCATTGTCACTGCGGATCGCTCTCAAGGCACTCGGAAGTTCAGAAGCCAAACGAAGAACAAGATCATGATAATGATCAAAAGCTTCATCCTTCGAAGCAAGAAAGAACACCCAAGTGTATCTAGAAAATCATCGACTATGACAAGAATGTACCATTTTCCACCAACTGACCGAACCCTAGCGGGACCAACAGATCCATATGAAGCAACTGTCCCGGTCCGTCAGTCATAACCATAGTCACTGATGGGTGTGAGGCGGCAACTTGCTTGCCATGCCTACAGGGCGCACATACAGCATCTTTGACGGCTTTGAGTTTAGGCAAACCTCTCATGAGCTCAAGGTTGCTAACTCGCGTCAGATGATCAAAACCAATATGCCCCAAACGACGGTGCAAAGCGAACTCAGAAGAAGAAGATGAAATTAAGCATTTGAGAGAACCAGCAAGAGATTCAGAAAAATCAGCTCCAAAGATCCTAGCAACTCTAGTAATCCCAAACACAAGCTCACCAGCTGAATCAAGCACCCGACAAGCATTTTTCTTAAATCTAGTCTCATAGCCATCATCAAGAAGTTGAGAGACAGAAAGCAAATTAAACCTTAGCTTGTCCACAAGGGCGACGTCCTTGAGGATGAACTTGTCGTTCACCCTGATCGATCCCGTTCCTTCAATCCGCCCTTGCCTATCATCTCCAAAGGTGATGAATTCATCACCCGTCGACCGCGTGAAGGAGGTGAACCATCTTGAGTCTCCGGTCATGTGGCGTGAACAAATGAGTCGACGAACCACGTGTCCTTCCTCTTTCCGCGGTAATCCTCATCGTCGTCGACGTCGTCGGAGTCGGCCATGAAGCAAACGCCGGTGAAGTCCTTGGCCTTCCCCTTCTTCTTGTCTTGAGGGATCTCCTCCTCCTTGTCATCCTCGCTCCCGGAGTCCACATCGCTTAAGGATTGTTCCCCAAAAGCGGCAAGAACCCGGTGAGCTGCCTTTGTGAGCTTGGCAGCATCAAATCTTGATTTGTTCCATTGAGGCTTCTTCCAAGCTTGCTTTCCTTCCTTGTGGTTGCTCTTTCCTTTCAACTTGGGGCAGTTTGCTCGGATGTGATTAAGCTCACCACACTCATAGCAAGTCACGGGACCTCCTCTCTTTTTGTTTCTCATATTGTTATAGGCCCGTGTGGCTTTTCTGACTATGAGGGCTAACTTGGCCTCAGGAAGACTCTCAAACTCCTCTTCATGGATTGCAGATAAACCAGCAAGCGAAAATCCAGAAGAAGACTCAGAAGACCCATCAGAAGCTCTCTTGAGCGGGTCTGCTACCAAGGCCATATTTTCCTTCTTGGGATGATCAATCCTCTTGATCTCATGAGTCTTAAGCTTGCTATAGAGCAGCTCCAAAGTCAGATCAGAGAGGTTGACGTTCTCCTCAATGGCGGTAGCCTTTATCTCCCACTCCTTGGTGTTGATTGCGGCCAAGAGGTGGGTGGCATTTTCGCATCGAGAATATTCAATTCCAACAGCCTTCATCTGATTAATCACTTTGTTGAAGCGACTGAAAATGTCATCGATGCTCTCTCCAGGACGCATCTCGAATTTGTTATATTCACGCTTATAGACTGTCTGGCGTACTTTCTTGATTTGGGACGAACCTCATGGTAGGTTTCGAGGGTGTTCCAAATCTCGTGCTTGATCTCAAGATTGCAAATTCGATCATACTCCCGCCTACCAAGCCCACCATACAAGAGGTTCTTTGCCTTATTGTTGTTAGCCAAGAGGGTCATAGCTTGAAGCCAGAATAACTTCAGAAGAACGAGCGGGGCTCGAACAACCTCCCATATAGCTTGTCCTTCGCTCTCAAGGAAGACTCGCATGCGATTCTTCCAATAGGCATAGTCGTGCCCATCGAAGATATGCGGCTTGGTGGAGTACTTATCCATCGCCAAGTTCAGTGACCGGTTAAGATCAAGATTGAACTAACCGGGCTCTGATACCACTTGTTGGACCGAAAAGGCGACTAGAGGGGGTGAATAGGAGCACGCTCACTTTTTCAACCACGATTAGATTCAACACAAATTTCACTCCAATAGCTATAGAAGCTATGAAGATCGATATACCAAGATGGAAGACTAGGATTGAATCCAATCAAAACCCAAGCAAAACAACCAAAACAACCAAACTTAATTTCCTAAGAGTAGGGCGGTCGACCTCTACTCGGGCGGTCCGACCTCTCAAGGGGCGGTCCGACCTCTAGCTAGGGCGGTCGACCTCCAAATGATGAAAGTGAAATCACCAAAAACGGTTGCAAATAGGTCTAACTTTTGATCTACAACTCCAAACTTCATGAAACTTGGAACACACCTTCTCTAGGATGTCAGGAACCTATTCCAATCGAAGATCATGGAGATCCATGGAGAAGTTACGACATTTTTCAGTTTGAGAGATGGATGGTTCAAAACCGAGTAAAACGAAAACGTGACCCAAAAACTTGCTCGTGGGTGATTGATGATCAAGATGATCTTAGATGTGTTTCCACATGTCACAACAAGCTATATCATGTAAAGAAATCAATCAAAAACATGCGAATCAAAGAAAGACTCAAAATCACCAAATAGAGAGAAGAAGGGCAAAGAGACACATCTTTGATCAAAGCTTTCTTTGGATTGATTGATAGGGTTTGGGTTTCTGACCACTCCATCAATGGAGGACAAAGCTCAATCCAAGAGCACAAGATCAAATCAAAACTCTCTAGAACCCTAACCTCCACTAATCCTCTCCCTAAGCCAAAACTAGGGTTTCAATAATGATAAAAGGGTTGAAGGGGGTGCAGCCACCTCCCTCCTCTATTTATAGTGGAGACTTAGACCTTCTAGAAGATTAACTCAAATGGGCTCCCGTTAAGGCCCAACACAAACGGGTCACATACGCACGCATTTTAAAGCGCCGTCTACAACACCTCTTAACCTAAACCGCTTCTCTTGCGCTCGCCTTGCGCCGTGGGTAGGCAAAAGGTCACCAAGGTGATATTTGGTAAGATTACCAAAATACCCCTTCTCGGTCCTTCTCCGAAGACCGAGTCCATCTTCGCAAAGCACTTCGCATGCTCCGCCACGTGTAGGTTGATCAACGGCTCTCTCCATGTCGGCAAGTCTCTCCCATCCGGCTCCCACCGAAACCACCATGGCACTTGCACCGACTCCGCGCCGCTTGATCAAACCCGCCGCACCGAATCGCCTGTTCGGTCATCATTGTCCATTCATGCCATACTTGATTTCATTGACTCACCCAAAGATCGCCGATCGCTCGACCTAAGCTCTCCAAGCCTCGTCCGATCATCCTCGCCGTTGACCGTCGTTGACCACCAAGCAACCTCGCACAACAATAGACAAGCAAATCGAAACCGGAACAAGTTCTTCGCAACTTGACCCACGTTAGTCAAAACATGCATCATGCAACACATATGCATGAAACTCATGACTTTGACCTAACTAATGAGCAACGCCGCCACGAAGGGCGACATTCGATGATGATCGGTCGATCGCCTCTCGGGCGGCTCGATCGCCGACCTTGCCGGTCGGACCGCGGCCAAAGGCGTCCGACCGCCACCAGAAGGACTTAGCCAATTTTCAACCCCGAAAATCCAAACCTCATCGGAAACTTTAAACCAATAGAACTTTTTATCGAGACTCCAAAATTATGGGAGCAAGAACAATGGGATCCCTCACTTGCCTACACCTCTATTTTTGGCCCACTGCTTTGACCACTTTTGTCACGGCCGTCCGACCGCGCACATGGCCGGTCCGGCCGATTTGGGACCGGTCGGACCGCCGTGTTATGGCGGTCAGACCACCGCCCGTAAAGTCCGAATAAATCTTTGAAACTTTGTCGAAAACCCGTGAAACGACAAACCATTAACGCCATTGCCAATTGTCACATCATCCTAAGATCTGGAGCATATCCCCATGATATCCACACAAATTTACTATGACTCAATTAATTACGACAAATTTACTGTAACTCAATTAATTACGATAGATTTACTATGACTCAAATAATTATGACCAATTTGCTATGACTGAATTAATTATAACTAATTAACTATGACTAAAATAAATACAACTAATTAACTATGACTAAAATAATTGCAACTAAATTAATTACCTAAATAATTATGACTAATTAATTATGACTAATTAACTATGACTAAATTAATTATGAATAATCAACTATGACTAAATTAATTATAACTAATTAATTACAACTAATTAATTATACCTAATTAATTACGACTAAATTATTTGGACCAAGCAATTATGATTAAATTAATTTAGCACTAATTACACAGTTAGCAAACATAATGCATTGAAAAAAATTACCTCATCCTGATGTCGAACTTTCTGTACTAATACGACCGCTAAGCACTATTCTGAGCACTCCTTAATCGACAGCGAATTTGGAACTCGCTCGCTCGCTCTATTCTTTCTGTCTCTCTACACCGAGTGAGAATGAGAATGAGAGCGAGGGAGAACGAGAGACGTCGTGTTTTATAGCCGCGCGAACGTAATTTTCGCTGACTGCGAAGTAACGGGAGGGAATCGTATTCCATCCCGTGGGCTTTTTTTTGCATGCATGCATGCGATACATCGGCATGACGGATGGGACAGAAGGATTCCCTCCGACGTGGTCACGCGCGTGGTGGCAGAGGGACACCATGTCCCAGGGGCACTCAGGTGGGTAATACGAATCTACGCATCGTGCCCCAGAGGCAGATGAGCTAATTCCACCCCAAGGGCACGGATTAGCCACGTGGTGCGGGGGAGACGCCCGACCCCTTGGGGCACGGACTAGTGGGGGAGGCATCCGACCCCTTGGGGCACAAAAGAGGGTCATTCGAGTCCCTAGGGTACAGATAAGCGAGATCCAGCCCCCTGGGGGCTGGACTTGACGACGTGCCAAGTGGCGGCAGCTCCGTGATGTATATATTTGCTATTATAGACATCAACGGTACCATTTTAGAAAGAAAAAAAACCTCCTTTTCTATCATGCTGCCATCAGCCGTCTTTTGTCTCGTGCTGCCATCAGAGATCTCTATCTAATGGTCTTCTCGTCACGTGGATTCTACCATGCATATTTCTCTCACTAGGAAATCACTTATTGCTATTACCACCTTAGTACTCCATCAATTCCAGAAGAGATGTCAATATAAGATTATGAACACCACAATCAAGCCATGTATACAAAAATTATCTTGCCGTCCTCTTTATTTGGTGGCTTATTGTTTTTGATGTTGTGTATACTCTAGTCAATAGTAGTAAATGATCTTAAAAATAAGGGAAAAAATGTACGCAAAAGAAAAAAAAAGTTACCTCTAAAGTGTAGACTGACATATATTAAGAAATAAAATTTGAAAACTAGAATAAACGTGTACTCGAGAACGGATAGCATATTTTGGGTTGACTAGCAATGGACCTCGAAGTGGAGGGGGAGGGGAGTTGACCAGGTTGATGTAAAATATGGTAATTGGAAACATAACCAGCAGGTGGATCCAGGTACGTACAAAACATTGAGAGCTCTTTATGCCGGCCGAACCCAGTACCGCACAATTAACGAGCCTCCGTTTGTCTTGGACGGTATTTATACTCTTTATGCCGAATCCAGTACCGCACAAATAATCGATGCCAAAAGATTGTAATCACTGTTCCAAGGAAGGGGAGTAATTGTGCTGCCTCCTCGTGGTCGTACGTGCTGACACTTTCACCGTCCAACACGACGGTATAACCGTGTGATTCGATCGGGTTCGGTATGCCAACGCAAGTCTCATCTCTGTCCCGCGTATTCTCACATACATACCTGCCGTCGATTACAGTTTGGTCTGCCATTTCTCGCTGGCCTAGTGATATATGTTCGCCAATAGCGCTATCGATCGACTTTCACATGCTTGTCCTTCATCTCTCCTGTACATTGCTCTCTCGCTATCTCTATACTCTAGTATACTCCTATCCGAGAAAAGCGGAGGCAATACGTGGCCGCGTACTACGCTGAAATTTACGATGTTTTGGGTAATTAATCCAACAATACAGTAGGAAATCTGTCTACGGTTACACTTAGCGCTAGCTACTGTGGCAGAAGCACGGCTCGAGTGAGGCGGTGGCTGGACGTCGTTAAGGCTCGAACAGAAGGGGCAGCGCAGGAGGATGCGGCCGAAGGCCCCGCACGTGGGGTGGCCGACAGCTGGTTCCACGGCGGAGAGGAGCCCCGAGGAGGTGGTGGAGCGGCCGGCGCACTGCCACGCCACTACCAGCGTCTGTACATTCAGAAATGATGATATATTTTTGTTGAGTTTGTCTATGCGCTCCGTACGCACGCACATATATATCCACTCAGATCTACGTTGAGTTAAACAAACGTCTCTCTGCTAGAGCTGCCGATACATGTGCATGCGGGCACCAGCTTTGCTGGGTGTTTTCATACGGCGATTAGCGTGTACCTGCTGTCGGAATATTTCCATGGATACACGCTAGACGGTAGGTAGTAGACTAGTGGTGTACTGGTCTGTATTAGCGTCCTTGTTCAGGATTACGGTAACAGCAGTTGCGCTACATGCGGAGTTTTTGGTGGATAACAGTATCTCAGGGTATGTTGGGACGAGTGAACGAAGTTGAATAGAATATGATAGCACACGATGAATATGATAAAGTTGAATGGGATGATACAAGTAAGAAGGTATTTGGTTGGTTGGATGTGATGATATAAGATTCTGTTTGGCTAGTTGGATAGGATGGTCATGGATGGTTCAAGCTGTTGTTTAGTTTAATAGATGAAGTTGACTATGGTAATCCTCTCCAAGTTGGTGAGTTCACCTTCAATAATTGTTTTAAAAAAAGTAACCAACAAATATTCCCTAAAAGTCTCTAAGGTATACTAGTGAGCTTTGATAGCTTAAAGAATGGATCCCATCTTGGGTTCCCTGTAATTTTGCTTGGGGTCTCCAAAGGTGCCCTAAGAAGTTCATTTTGTAGCTCACCTATAGCATGGAGGACACGTCTAAATATCAGCTAACTGTTTCACCTAACCGAGTGAAATTGATACCAAATAGCCTATTTCTTAGGTTGTGACCAATTGTGTTCAAGAACATGGCAACTTGCTCCTCAACACACACATGTATAGTGCCACGAAGCAAATGTCGTTCTCTCAGGACTTTACACAACCAAAAGAATGGAGTTCGCTTAAGCCTAATTCCGTTGATCCATATTTTTCCATTCTTGCAAAATTTATTATTCAGATAATCAATTTTAATCATATCCCTTTCCTCGGTTGGGCCATAGGTAACACGGCCTCTCCTATTCCTTAGTTTAGACCGTACAAACAAAATGATCATGCAAGCAGCCACATATGTAGCAACACCAATAAACACTATCTTTCTCTTTTATGTCTCCTCTTGTCCATCTACAATTCATAAGTGCTATATACAATTAACACTGTTGACTATTCAAGCATAGTATCTATTACTCAAATAGTATCAAAGAATACATTCACAACAAATAAAAAGCATAGTAGGTACTACTCAAGAAAATCTCTAGTATATCCAATATATATGTATCAAGTATGTACTACTCAAATCCTTATAAGTATTATGGCAAACTACTCATATAGAGAATAATCAGCACATGCATCATAGACACTATGACAAACTACTCATATATAGCCGGCACATGTATCATAGGCACACAAAACACCTGAGCTACATATATGTTTGATAAAATCAGAGCATAGGCATACACAAGATCTTTCGCGGTGAGAAACCATTCCAAATTTGGGGCCATACCTTCGGTTCTCGCGAGAACTTCACACTAAGTTGAGGGAGGGGAGGAACACCAGGATGGGAAGAAGAAGGAGATGCCAAGTCAGAAGACCGACGTCACCTGCGCGCAAGAAGTTCACATCGATCTTAGATCCACTTGCCACCACCGTCGGGATGTTGCAGACGTTGCCTGTTCCAGACGAGAGAGGGGTAAAATCAGATCGATGGGGAGAGGAGAAAAGCAGAGAAGGGAGAGGGAAGGAAAGGTGGCACCTTGTGGGTCTCTAAGTCGGTGGCGGAGAGAGGAGAGGCGGCACCTTGTGGATCTCCAAGTGTCAGCGGCGCAGAGAGCAGGGGCGGTGCCGACGATCTGTGCGAGAAGATAAGGGGAGGCGGCATAGCTCTCATCAGTGCGAAGGGGGGAGTCCAGCGCAGGGGATAATGAGTACACGCAGTGCCAGTGGACGAGGATGTGCTGAACATCATGGTTCAGTCGTTTTCGTTGAATGAAATCGTTCAAAACCTCCGTCGAAAGAGTTGGCCCCAAACGAACCGGTTCCATTCAGCCAACCAAACGCATGAACATGACCATATCCCAAATCATCTGGTATAAAGACCCCTTCATTCACTCATCCAAACACATCCTAAGTGAGGTATGTAGGGGCACTCTTGAGTTTAACACAGAAATGGAAATATAGGCGATAATTTTCGTGGAATTTTGGTGGATGACAACAACCTAGGATGGCATGCATTGTTGTGGGTACTGAACCATGCATTAAGAATGAGACCCTGATTGATGAGTTATCCATCAAAGATAGAAGAGCACATAACCAAAATCAGCTATGACATGTACGAGAAGATACGAGAACAACTAGCTCACTACCAGAAACGGCTCATTTACCGAGTGCTGATATGTTTCCCGAGTGTATTGAATAAAACACTTGGTAACGTCCCGAGTGTTTAATATGGCACTCGGGGAGGGAATAAAACACTCGGTAAATAAAAATTTACCGAGTGCCTAATTGGACACTCGGCATATGAAGGCGGGAGCCACTCCAGAACGGCGAACGGACGCGTTCTGAACGGGGTGGACCAATTCCCCGAGTGTATGTTGGTTGTGGACACTCAGGAGAGAACGCGTTGGTAGCGCCAATTTTTTCCCATATTCCTGAGTACCGACACTCGGGGAACGTTCAGTGGCCTTTCCCGAGTGCTAACACTTGGTAAAAAAATACATATTCCCGAGTGCCGACACTCGGGAAAGTATTCCTTTACGGTGATTGAACTGCTCGAACGGGTTTTCTCCCGAGTGTCATTTGTTTCCCGAGTGTAATTAGTTGCACTCGGGAAACATTTATTTCCCGAGGGTGACACTCGGGAACATGTTTTTACCCGACTAAACTATCCCGAGTGTTTTTTCCCGACAGCTAACCTTCGAGAAATACTTTCCCGAGTGTTTTGGTGGGTTTCCCGAGTGTTTAGGGCACTCGGAAAAATAACGGATTCTGGTAGTGGCGAGACCATGTAAAAGTAAGAACAAGCAAACAGTTTATATAAAAAAACAAGAACAACCAAAACATTGTAAAGTAAGAACAAGCAAGCTGCCATGGATAATGACTTTATTTTACCTTGCTTCCTTTGTTTCCTGAGGGAAAAAAATAAATTCTGCACCGCAAAAATCGTTTCATAGTTTGGGATGAAAAGGTTGCCACATCTTTATCTCAGTTTTGCCACAAATAGATGTACATTTGATGATATAGCCATCTCTTTTACAAAATAAAAATGTGGCAATTCAGATGTCACAAATGTAACATAAATAGTGAGAAAGGATATCGTCACAAGAAGCATCATTAGTGATAAAACTACCGTTCTTAACATAAACCAATTTGTGACTATATATTTCGTCACTTTTGCGTAATATAGTTGTAACAATTTAATGGTAACAGATGTTCATGAAATGTGGGAAATTTCGTCATCACTGCAAGCATCATAAGTGATGAAACCGTAGTCACTATTTTAATCCTATTAATTTGTGACAACGTGTATCGTCTATAATATACTATCAGTGATGCCTTTTACTATCACTAATAAGCATGGTTATTTGTGAATTCCTCACTATGTTAATTATGACTTGAGTACTAGTAACGACCAGTGACGAACGGACAAATCGCCATAGCACTTATTTGTGACGAAAAATAGGTCTCTGGCGAAAAGTTTCGCCGCAAGAACAGATTCCACCTTTTAGTGTCAATTTCATACGTTGTCAAACCACGTGAATGATTGATTAGGCAAGCTCGTTTCTCCCGGAATGATTAGGCAAGCTCCTGCGCTGTACTTGTGATGTTCGGTAACAAGGTAATGATACACAGTCTAGTGAGTAGCATAGTAGGCTAGTTCCACAAGTTCAGGCACATCACGTTCACTAGCATAGTAGGCTACCATAAGCTTGTACTATGCATACATCTCTCCGCCGACACCTACCGCGCTTTGCTGCACGACTGGCCGTCCTTGCGCCCGTTATATACTACTCGGTTTACGAATACTCAGCACTGTTGATTTCCACGATCCTTAATATTAAACGTTGACGGCTAATTTTGCACTAATGTATTTGTAAAATGTTAGAAAAGTATAGTATTATGAAAGTATTTTTTTATGACAAATCTAATAACACCATTTTTTTTTGGAAAGTATTAATGATTAAAGATAACAAACTTTGACTAAGTTAAAAGTGATAAGTAAACTAAAGCGGAGGGAGTACGCTGATAAGAGTGCTAGTCGTGCCTAGCCGGGTCACTCCGTGCGCCTTGCCGCCCGCGCTGTTCGCTATGGCTCTATCAGCCTGTGGCTACGCCTTTAGCAGACCAGCATCCGCCGCCCCCGCCACGTTTGCCGCTGCTTCGCCTGTCACCGCACAGCTTCCTGCCACGCCCCCACCTTGGCAGCCGCGCGCTGCCTCGCGCCCACTTGGCCCCGTCGTCCCCGCGCCCCGCGCCTCACGGCCGACGTGCGTACGTGCCGCTGTGCCCACCTACCTCTTTCTGCCGGCCGCGCCGGCGGGGGGCGCTGTACTGTACAGGCAGCGAGGCGCGAAATATATTAAAACCAAGAGCGTTTCACGAGCGCGTGATCAAATGGGCGATGCGTGATCGCGCAGTTCCCCATTATGCAACGCACAAGTGCGGATCGAGACTCTACCTTTCCGCGGATTGTCCACGAACGTACCGGCCGGTAAGCATTAAACACACACACACACACACACAAAAAAAACGCGATAGATTCCATTAAACCACTCCGCACATGTTATATTTAGAGAACATGGCTTGCTTGATGGATGCAATAATGGGGATGGGCCGGAGGGAGAGACCCACCACGTCCAAAGTGGAGTAAAACGTAGCTAAGTGAGGTGAGATCGATACACAGTAACAAAGGCAACACGTATACACCCGGCACGGCACGTCCGCAGCAGGACGACGCGGCTTGAAAAGGAGGCCAGCCGAACCGCGGTGGGGAGACCCGGACCATGGAAACTTTGCAGACCGCACCACGTATATCCTCCGCCTTGGACCTGGTCCGGTCTGGGGCTCGATCTTCTTGGACTTTGCTGCCTGTAGTTCTTTAAGGTACTAACACACAGGCAGCTTGCGTGCTGTACAAAGGTGAAAGATAGATGATCTCCCGTTTGTAGCACAGAACATCGAGGACGCGCGAAAGGCACAGGTCGCAGAACCATTTTACCAGCAGTCTAGCAGGAGTTGATACTTGACCGGCTGGCCTTTTCCTGGTCTTAGACCATGACTACTACCAGCACGAGATATATTCTTGTTTGCTGCTTTAGAAAGGCGTGGTCATGTCGGATTATCTGCACATAATACTGTATAAACAATATTTCGAGTCCACGTAAAAAGTACTCTGCAGCAAGTAATAAAGAAACAGCATGGTGTTACTGTGGCAACAATACTACATCGGTTTTCACCGTGCTCTTTGGCACTGTAACAATGACCCTTTTTGGATCACGAAGTGAGTGAAGATAATATCCTAATGCATATCGCTGCGAGGATCCGCAAAACTACGAAAGCAGGGGCGGACATTGATGCGTGGTGGGGGTACAGCCAGTTAGGGCTGCACTGCCGCCTGCCCATGTCCAGCTAGGCATTAGTGAGTCCATTCATGTGTTAGGTCACCAAAACAAACCGCATTCTCTCCTCTTGTCTCCTCTTTCTGTTTGCTAAGCCTCTGTTACTAACTTTCTATCGGAACATGCACTAAAATTATTCGACATGAAAATACAAGCTCGGAGTTTTTTTTACAGAAAAATATCAGCAGTGATTAGTATCGTTAACATCTTTCTTATGCAACGAAAAAAAAAATCAGATAAGAGACGACAGAACACAACAGGCGCTGATTTCTTCAGTGCTGCAGTTTTAGTTTGGTAGCACGGATTGACCTTCACTGTCTTTCAAGCAAAGGAATAATAATAGGATCCAAGAGTGGAAGCAATTTCATGTCGACAAGCAATTAGTTGTGCTGGTGAGATCGAGAATGCCGTGCTACGGCTACGCATGTCCCTCTTTTAGTGCTCAGGTTAAATGCAGGCAATCATCATGCACATCGACTTTAAGGGGTGTATTGCATATGTCCTCTTGCTAGGAAAACACGGATACGAGTAAGCTAACCAGTTTACCTGCCTTTTTATTGGTTAGTTGAGCCTTTGACAGAGTTCAGAACTTATTTCGTTGCCCTAATCATAACACGTAATGATTTCATCATATTCATATCATGGTGCCACTGCCATGTTGATCATAAAATTGCGAGCAATTGCTCTTGGAAGTGAATGATGGTGCGACGTTGTGGCAACTGCCAAACTCCGCGAGATTCTGAATCTGATGCATATTACCATGGAAAAAATTGTTAACATTGTAAAGATCTATAAATTAAAAAATAATATCTAATACGAAGATGACACTGGGGCCATAAGGCTATATGCTAGTGACACTGATGTTATTTTTCAACTCGTTGGATCTGTATAGTGTTACTGATCAAATTGCCCCTACTACTGTATGCCGAGAGAGTTGAGAATTGGGAGGCCAAGGCGAGGCTTAGTAGCGCGGAGCCGGCCCACATTGGGGTAGCCGGTAGAGGTGGCTAAATGGGTTGTGTTAGACGAGTCGATCCAAAGCACGCCACTATTGACCCGATTCAAACCCGGCATGGCCCACCACCTAAATTGTCGTGCTTGGTTCGTGATCTCGGCCCAGCAAGCTGGCACGACACGGCACCAATAGTATCGAACCTAGCCAGGCACGACCTAGCCCATTAGACCCATTCATTTTTTAGTATTTATTTTATTTTATTTTGTAGTTTTGAATTTTTATATAGTTTATTCTATAAGTATATATAAAATTTATTATATATTTTTTCTAGAATTATTTTACGGTTTTTTTCCTTCACATTTTCATGTCGACTGACACTGATCCCACAGGCTAATTGTACCTAGGCGGGCAGTGCATGAAGCTATCATGCCAGGCTTGAGTTCAGTGTCTCAGCTCCGTCTAAGTACTCCAAATAGAGCTGTGCCTAAATAGCCCGTGTCTGGCGCTCATTTGGTCAGCTCTAGTAGCCGGTTTGGGCTGGTTTGGGCTGAAGGCCGGGTAGCAGAATGGGCCCTATACCAGCTCCTGATAGCGCGCCAGCCAGAAGTGCAGAACACCTTGTTCGTATCGAGCAGGACTTGTACGGATAGCGGCACGGTCGTCTAACGTCTATTCCAGATTGCTCGTGTCCTACCCCAACTCTCCAGAACAGGCAGGTCCGTACGTACCATAACCGACGCACAACTCGAGTCCGGATCGACCTCCTAGTCACAACTCGAGTCCGGATCCACCTCTTAGTTGGGCCAATAAATACCTACCCCTCGGCCACGACTACGCATGCTGGGCTCCGAGTCTAAATCATCTTTCCTCTCAAAAAAAGGCCACTCTACCCCCCAATGACGCCGTCCCCAAGATCTCCAAGCTCGTCGGGCTTCCCACACGACGGGGCTTCCTGCTGCGACAGTGCCGACATCGTGCCATCGCAGTCGCAGCCAGCGGTCCCGATGGAAGGTGTGAGTACAGTGCCGACGGTCGATTCGCCGGATCCAAAAAATCCCGAGAAATCATACCGCGGCCATGATGACGCGCCGTCCGTGACTGATGAGCCGCGCGATGCGAGGGAGCGGAGCGCCCGAAACATCAAGGACACCTCGCGCCGGCAGCCTGAAAGGCGGCTAATCCACGACGACGGCGACCGCGTCGAGGAAGCCCTCTTGCCACCAAAGAAGAGGGCAACGAGAGATAGCAATATCCACAGCAGCTACTCGGACGATTCGTCCGCTCCACCAAAGAAGAGGCGGATTTATTATGTCGATACCGGGAGCAAGGACGGCGGCACCAACGAGACTCCGGTTCCACGCCACCACGTCGACGCAGCAGGCAATACGGCCGGTTCACCCAATCCCGCAGAAGAAGCCTTGTCCGAAGCAGAAAAACTGCTCTTGCTCAAGGGGAAGATGATAGCGACGGAAGAATCGAGCTCCATGGCAATTGCCACCGTCACCTCCGAACCGCCGCAGGAGAAACTCATGCACGACGGGATTCGGAGTGGCGTCCGGTTCGACGAATATTTGTTACAAATGCCACGGAGCGGCTGCCGCCGTCTCATGGAGGAAGGCGAGACGTACGCATGCAACGTCGCATCCGGAAGCGCCAACGGCAGCCCCAGTCTCATGGAGGAAGGCGAGGAGGCGTACGCGGCTGTGGCAGCACCAGAGAAGAAGAAGAAGAAGAAGAAGAAGGTAGACGCCTGCAGCAGCGTACCGCCGGCGTTGGGCATGCCTTTCTACAAGGTACGCACCAGCATGGCGCTACGCGACCGTCTCGAGGAACTACGCGCCACGGAGCCGGAGTACGTCTGCCAGAAGATGCTCCAAAAGAGCGACGTGTGCCGCAACCAAAACCGCCTGCTCGTCTCCTGCAAGCGCAAGGAACTCGCCAGTAGCCCGATCACCTGGCTCTTCACCAAGAAGGAGATGCGCCGCATCGAAGACAAGTGGCAGGGGCTGGAGGTGACGGTCTTCGACCGCCACGGCAACAAGTACGAGATTAGGTGCAAGTACCTCAAATCCAACGGCGGCTACCGTTTCATAAACCAGTGGGGCGAGTTCCTGGACCACAACGGCATGTACCTACATCCTCATGGCGGATGGACTCGTCACGTGGACGTCGAGCTGTGGGCGTTCCGGTCGTGGAGGTTGCCCAAGTTGCCCAAGTTGCCCGACGGCGAGGAGACCGGCCACCCGGACGGCTCCCTCGGGCTGATCCTGCTGCATTACGAGGGCAGAAGAAGAAACGTCGACGGCGGTCAGGAAAAATGGAAGCGTGCACTGCCGTTCCATCAGACGAAGATGGAACATATGGCGTCGGCGTCCGCGGCGGTGAAAAAAGAGAAGCTTGCAGATGCGGGTGCGGAGCAGCGAGAGGCGGGGACGCGTGGAATAACGTGGGAAGATATGGCTGCGACGGTTGGGCAGGATACGCTGGGTGCGGCGATTGGGATTCTCAAACTCACTAGATGCCAGGTTGCCCATATATAGAATCTTGCTTTCATCGTTACATAGCTCCTCCAGTTCCAAATGTAAGTAGTCCTACGTCGGCCCCTTCAGTTTCAAATCTATGTAGCCCTACAATTTTGACGGTCTACATAGAACACATGAAATTAGTATTGTTCGTTAAATATTGTTTATAGTTGTCAAAGTGGTACGTTGGGGATCATGTAATGTTCAAATAACCTTTTTTCTTCTTCTTTCAGAAATGCATGGTTCAGTTCTTATATTTCTACATGTTTGATTTGGCAACCAAGACGTATTTGTATGCGCGACTACTTGTCAGTGTAAGAGTATATGTCATATTTTTTAACCAATGGATCCATCTATAATCAAACACATACATATCTTAAAAGCTAATCTAAAGGTAAAGAAAAACCGACTTAAAGTTACGGAAAAAATCATGCAACTTAGATAAAACCATGTCAGTTTTTCACATGGTGCACGCATTGTCATGTTTACTCCTCGATTCCATCCGAGTAATATGGATAATCCTACAGCATATACATGACCTCACCGCTCTAGCACCTTTTCCTTTATCACTACTAGACACACAGGTCACTTCGTCCCCGCACTCACTCTCTCACTTTTCTCCCAATTACTGAACCATCATCAAGCTTTAGTCTCCACACATTCTCTCCCTTCCAATGGCCTTCCCGTGGATCTAGGAGGAGGTCACTACTGCAGCCAATGCTGCTGTGAGCGCTGTCGATGGTCTGGCCATGGCCTCCGTGAGCTCCACCTCCGCCGCTCAGCGAGCTCCGTTGATGCCAACCATGACCTCCACAAGCTCTGTCGACACGGGTCGTGGCCTCCGTGGGCTCCAGCAGCATCTCGAGCTATGCTGTCGTGGGCTCCTCACTAGGGTCGCAACAATCTCCTCCGACGAGACCCTCTATTACCCACCGCCATCTATGCGCCTCCTTTTGTTGCAACCGGAGTGAGATTTTGTTACAGGTTTACTAAATAACTAGTAGGGTGCTCGTGCGTTGCAACGGAACCCTAAACCTTACAAAAATAATATTTTCCTTTAACACATCAAACGAATCAAACAATTAAAATATGGTGATACGTACGAGCTTCACATTAGTGTAACATGATAGAAAAAGAACTTTGTGTGACAATACAATTGAAATGGAACCCATTTCACAGTACTAACTTATAGTGAATAGTAATTCCCTATGCATGAGGGGTACTAAGCTAATGAGTTAAGATACAACCATATACAAGTATGCATACTTGAGAAGGCAAATGGGCATGATAACGAGAACATACCTTATGCTGCATTTCTTGGTTAGGCACTTGCAACCTACGAGCTAGCATTGCCTATTCCTAAGTGAGGAATATCACCATCTCCACCTATCTCATTGGATGTGTCAACAATCATCACCCGCTTCTTATAATCGTCCGCTGGCATGCGGGCAATTTCTCTGCAAGACAAGAGAACAACTTCATGCTAAAATTGGTACATACTGCCACAAAAACTCTCCTATCTCTAGTTTGTAGTTGCTACACATATTTATCAATCACACAATACCGCAATTAACACTCGAATGCTCTAAAAGAATTAACCCCTGAATGGAGGCACATCGATCCAAGCGTAACTTATGACAGTTGTCTTCCCCACTATCGGTGGACCGATGAGCAGCAATGATCCACAATCCTTCACCGAATCTTGAAGCAAATTAGCACTTTCGAGCACAGCCCGCCCAACAAGCCAAGTGAGCCCTGTGATGACGCCCTTCCGGCTCCTAATCGTACTTATCCGGTGCAGTGGCCGGCTAATTCCAGCACGATTATCCGCTCCAAAGTCCCCAACCTACCAAAGGCATATTACCCTAAGTAAATTCGCTAAATTGGGTTCGTCTCCATCACAAGGCAAGCAGGCAGCAGTAGACTATCATGGTGTCAGAGATTAAGAGTAGCAGTGTGAGCTGGGCTTGGGAGGTGGCGTGGAGGAGGTCGTCGAAGGAGATGGGTGGTGGGAGAGGAGGAAGTTGCTGGAGGGAAAGTGGGCGAGCGAGGGACGACCGAGGTCCATGACCACCTCCACCAGCGCGGGGAGCTCCGGGTGGCCCTCCACCCGACGAGCCAGCTCCTCGGGAAGCAGCTCCAGAAGCCACCCCAGATCCTCCTCGGACCCCTCCGGCCATGTGGCCCCGCCCTGTGTCGCACACAGGGGAGCGCACAGGTTAGAAGCAGTCGTCGTACTGTGCAGATCGTCCATGGTGACGGTGACAAGGTCGGATTGGGCTCAGGCACCAATCAGGACGAGCCTCCCCCCTCGCCTAGTGGCCTCCCCTCGATAGGCCCCTCGGCTCGGCCCTCCTCGCCTCGCCTCCTCCCGTCCTCCTCTCCTCCTTCTCGGGATGGAGGTGGCTCCCGCCTCCCGGCCTCCATCCTCGGTAGACAGGCTTTGGCTTGGGCGAGGGCAGGGGAGGAAGAGAGCGGGCGGTGGCGAGGAGGTGGATGACGCTGATCGAGGCGACTATTGGAGGGGAGGAGCCGGGCGGAGGTTTGTGCGAGGGGAACTGGGGAGCATAGAAAATGCGAGGCGAAATCGGTTTTAGTCGTACGTGGGTGGCGAACCGCGCACACTCGAGAAAGATCAATGGGTGATGTCACACGAAAGGGGGTGGATCTAATGGCTCAGGTCGCACGAAGGAGTACGGACAACTACCAATTGTAATATTTAAGTAGTAGAGATTGTTGCGCCTCATTGATTTTTGTTACATCCGATCGGATGGCTGAGATCAAACCTTTTAAGTTAGATATGACGATAGAGAGAAACGTACTATGGGAAAACTCTTATCGTAAGTTCGGCCGCTAGTCGTCCCTAGTAATATATGTTCATTGCGCAAGAGTTGCATGTTGTCTAGAGTCAGATTCCCATATTCCAGTGTTGAGGAAGTTCCCATTATATATAGTTTTAGAGTAAATTTTAATTTGGACCATATAATATTACCATATTCTATTTTGCACCACCCTTAACAAACTTTTTCACTTGCACCACTTCTTATGTTTTGTTTCACTTTACACCACATCTTCTTACTTTTTATTTCACTTTGCACCTAGGAAACATTATGTCGGCGAGAGGGGAACATAGAGGGTGTGCAGGGAGCTTGCTGGCAGCGAGGCACAACCAGCGTGGCGGCGGGCCGCCATTGCTATGGCCATCGTCGGCGTTGCTCCGGCTATTCTTCTCTGCTTTTTATCTATTTTCTAGCTCCATCTACCTCATCTATTTCCATCCCGTTACCTCTCGCGTCGCTATTCACCGTCAATGAGCACCAAAGAAGACAGTTAAATCCTTACTTTGGTGCAAAATATAACACTTGGTAAGGAGTGGGGTAAAATAAAAATATTTGTTAAATATGGTGCAAAATAAAACTATGATAAGATTTTATGGTCAAATTAAAATTTACTCGTAGTTTTACGAGGGTGTATAGCCGTGGCTGCGCTCAAAATGTCCTGGTGTCCTGTGGCCAGGTGAACAGGGGATACTGCTCTGATGTCCTGTGGCCCGTGGGTGCGGACACGACGGCACGGCGCACGCTCGACATAGCGAAGGGATCGCCGCCTCGCCGTCGTACGTACGGCCAACGCAAAATCACCAACTCGTGCCGCACCTGGACTAGGCTTGGCCCAAGA
The DNA here is from genome assembly GCA_036346395.1 of Hsuehochloa calcarea. Taxonomy (NCBI): domain Eukaryota; kingdom Viridiplantae; phylum Streptophyta; class Magnoliopsida; order Poales; family Poaceae; genus Hsuehochloa; species Hsuehochloa calcarea. Next base: position 40,968,905 of record CM070593.1, read on the forward strand.
TCTAAACACGGGCTTAGGTTAGGCATAGTTTTTTGTGGATTCGGTTGGGCCTATTTAGTCTTGTCAGGTCTTGTTACGTTAGTAGGGCTTGGACCATTTTCTGACCTAACGTAGTAGCGTTGACGATTTGCAGCAAGGGCCGGCCCGTAGCGGCGGCATTCGTGCACGCGAGATGCGACGGCAAGATATGAAACTTCCTTGTTCATAAAATAGGGACTCCTCAACAACTGATAAACTGGCCCGATAAATTAGGGTTCTGTCTGGCGATGCATATATATAGACTCCCGAGTTACATAACCTATTCGCATTTGCGAGAAGAAATACTCGTAGCTCCGATGGCGCCGCCCGAAAGAACCGACGCCGTTTCATCGGCGCTAAGTTCGTCGTGCTCCCGACGCCGCGGTGCTTCCTACCACGGCCATGCCGATGCCATGCCAGTTCTACAGGAGGTTGTGACTAGAACGACATCCCGCTGCAGGGACAACAATGCGCCGGCCATGACCGACGCCTCGTGCAACGGGGAGAAAGTGGCGGGCGCGGAGCCCAGACACACGGACGACTCGTCGCGTCGGCCTCCGAAGAGGAAAATGCATGCAGCTCACAGCAGCAGCACCGCGGAAGACCGTAAAGATGACGGCGTCTCGTCCAAGGAGAAGACGGTGTCCACAGAGTCGAGCCCTAACCGCACTGACGGAGCCCATCGCCGGCTGACGGAGACGGAGAATAAGATCATGCATGACGCGATTACAAGTGGCGCCCGCGTTGGCGGCTTACCCCGGAGGACAAGGTCCGCTTACAACGGTGCGTCCGGAAGAGCCGACCCCCATCGTGCCAAGGAGGAAGCAGGCGAGACGTCCCCGCGGGTGGGTACAGCAGCAACGAAGAAGAGGAAGACCGGCAGAGGCTGCGACGTGTCTCCGACATGGGACTTCACGTTCCGCGGCGCCCCCGTCAGCAACGCGCTGCGCGAACGCCTGGCCAGACTCGGCGCCTCGACCCCGTGGTTCTTCTGCCGGAAGGATCTCACAAGCACCGACGCCAGGTGCGGTCAGAACCGCCTGCTCATCTCCCGCAAGGCCACGGGCATCAGCCAGTGCCTGCTCTCCAAGGCCCTTACGAAAGCCGAGAAGGCTCGCGTCAACAATGCACAGAAGAAAAGGGGGCTGGTGGTGACGGCGTTCGATCGCCGTGGCCGGAAGTACGAGCTGAGTTGCAAGTTCCTCACCTGCAACCATAGCTACCGATTCATCAGAAGGTGGAAGAAGTTCCTAAGCAAGAACAATCTGGTCATAGGCCCCAAAGACGAGTTGGAGCGGCGCGTAATGGTCGAGCTGTGGGCGTTCCGCTCGCGCGCGCTGCCCGATGCGAGTGGCGAGGATGCTGGCCACCCGGATCGATGGCGCTCTCGGGCTGGTCATACTGCATCACGACGAGCGCGATGATGGTGAGCAGGAAGCGGAGGTGAACGCACCGCCGGACGAAGAGATGGAGATGGAAAATGTAGAGGAGGATGAGGAGGAGATGGAAAATGTGGAGGAGGAGGAGGAGGCAGCCGTGGTGCAAGAAGAGGCGCCTTCCGGTGCGGATGCGGAGGAGGGTGAGGACAGGGCGCCTGCTGAGGGTTGGCTTTCGGCGGCAGAATTGGCTGGAACTGTGATGCTCATCTTGAGGACAAGCACTCGATTAGGGGAGCCGAAGCGCAAACCCAATGACGATTGACGAGTGCTATAGAATGACTGTTGCATGCAAAATCGATGTACAGTATGATTATATACTTCATACATACATGGTCTAATTAATTTTAGGAGAAGATCATCACGTACATTTGCCCTCGGGAAATTTTACGCGAATTGCAGAAAACCTTAGGTTTGGTACCAATACCCGTTCATTTCACCCTGGTCCTGAGAATATCTTGTTACACAAAACACCATTTTCTTCACTACTAGTTACTTTAGAGTTCAAGATAGAATATGTTTGGGACTCGCTGGGCCAAAATTATTTCTTGTAGTTGATGTATTGGACTAGCTCGATCCGCATTATATATATATATTAGAGCATGTAGGACTCTTGCTCTACATTATTCTGCCAGAAGTAATGTTGATAATCAAAAAAGGGTTTTGCAACAAATTTTTCTCAAAAGTGGAGTAGTTAAGTGAAACTATTGGCAAAACAAGGTTTCTCTGCAATTCGGGTAACAAACTAACAATACCAAGGATAAATGTACTTATCTCAATTTTAGGACATGCATGATGCGGTTGAGTCCTTAGTGTTGTGTTTAACCAAAGAGCATAAATTTGTATATGCACACTTAAGGTATATACTTAATTAGATAATGCTACGACTCTAGCTTGAGGTACTTAAACAGAATGTTATGACTCTGCTCTACATGTTCTTACAAACAGAACCATATTATGACTGTTAAGCGCAATCTTCGTGATATTTTGAGGGATTTTATGCCATGTATGGAATACCTCGCAACTTGAGATCGATCTCTATTTACCTTTTATATTTCAAGTGAGGTTAGTTGAAACCTGAGGAGTTTATAGTAGGTTTTCAGCTAACCTCTGTGGGCGGATGCGAATGTGATGGTAGCACCTGCAAAGCGAGCGGGGGACGGAGAGGGTCCGTCTTGTAGTTGCCTGCATATATTTCTGAACATATTCTCCCAGCTGGGTGTCCTAATTTGTTCATTTGGAATCCAAAGTTTCTCGTGAGTCGTGAGTATTCACTTACTTAAATCAGATACTACCGCGCTTGATTGAACTTGAGGGTACCAGTTGATGCTCCCATTTTCAACACATCTGGCCAAGAATCAGCCATCTTTTGAAGGCAGAGCTCAAAATGCGTATCTAGGGTTGCCAAAAAAATAACTGGCCAGCTACTATAGTTATAGCAATCAGATGAAAATTTGCAGCTCTGGTAAGCTCAATCATGTTTGGTGAGTTTTTCTCTCTCTTGTTTTGGCCCTTTTCTATGTCTATTCCTAAAATTGGCCTCCGCTGAAAACTAATTATAGGAATAACACAATTATAGGAATTAATGACACTGAGGATGAATATGTGAACGCTAGAAGGGCTGACGTTAAGGTTTGGGTCATGCTGGTGTAGTAAGATGATAACTTATCTTTGATATATATCCTTCTTATCAGTGACAACCCTTCCAGTGCTGGTGGAATTAGTTTCAAGGCTATTTTGGAAAATATAATGGAAAAAAAATGGCCAAAATATCCCATGTTGTTGGCGGTATTCAATTATAGCTCAGCTCGTGCCGTTGCATCACAATTAATTGTTCAGTATTGTTAGTCTTCTTTCACACACACACGCTCTATAGCTTGTACGTACGTGTCGTTGTACCGAGAATAGGACGCGCGCGCGTACGTGTCGTTGTACCGAGAATAGGACGCGCGCGCTCTTATTAATGTAACCGAAATGGAAGTGCGTGTTTCGGTGCTCAATATATCGTTCAGCGAGGCTGTCGGAAACGCAGTAAACTTTTCCCTGAGCTGCCTCTGCTTCCTGCACCGGACCGGAGGCAGGCTGGCAGAGGCGGAGAGACTCCACAACAAAACCACCAAAAGTCCAAAACCCGCACGGATGACGATGAACGGTGGAGCAAACGTGCGCGCCGTCCCAGCGAAAGCAGCGCTAGCTTCTGGTTTCACCGGCGGCATGAGGGCGCGTGCATGCATGGCATGGCATGCATGCCTGCACGACTGCCCGATCAAGTCAGGTCATGTCAGAGCGTCAGGGACCTCAGGGCGACCTGAGCGCCGTGCGGAGGCGGAGGCGGAGGCGGATGCGATGCGATGGCATCGGCGTACGTCGCCACTCGCACCTCACGAGCTCCCCGGTTTGTCCCGTGCCCATCAATTAGGCCCCCTGGTCGGGGCCGGGCCGGCCCCTGCGCACTGTGCTAGCTATAGCCCCATCATCTCGCGTGCAACTTGCCCCGCGCGCGGTGACGCCCGTACATGGACCATGTGTATACGTGTAGGCGTGTTTGATGCGGTTGAATGCGCAAATCTTTCTGCACTCTGCCGCGCGCGATCCGATCGATCGTGCGTACGCGTACAGCGCGGCGATGACTGGTCGATGATGATGAGTGAACGGTGCAAACGACAACCGGCCGGACCACCACCCGGCTACGCGCCGTGCCATGCATATGCCGAGATACGTGCCTGCATGCTGTGCCTGCTGTGGTTAGTATAGCCAGTTTAGCCACACTGATAAACGCTGCAGCGCAATGATAAATCCACCATGGATGCATGGCGCTATGGCAGGCCCGTTTTTGGATTCGGTCGCGCGGCGGGCCGGCCACCTCCTCCGTCGTCGATCTCGCCCTGAAAGCGGCGGCACGTGCGTACAGTCTAGGTCCCTCGAACCACGCATATATTCTACTACTCGGATTTCTCGTCCGTCGAAATCTCTGATTAGATGGTCCGTTCAGTTTGCCCTGCTCTGCTCTGATTAGATTAGAGTAGAGTCGACGCGCCTTTTGTTTATTAGAAAAATTATGTATCGCTAATACGTTGTGCTGCGCAATTAGTTTTAGTTTCTGTACGTATATGGAATGTGCAAATGGATCTGTAGAGCAGCCGTTCCTTGTATTCTGACGCCACACATTTGATTCCTTGCTCAGGCTCTCGTGCCAGCTTTGTATCTTTCGTTACTTGTGCAGCACAGTGTAGTACTACTAACTACAGTTTGATGCTTTAGACCAGCTTTATTTCGATATTTGGGAAGCACAGTGTGCCATTTATGTTCACAGGAATAGACTTCGGTGCCCACTAGGAAGAAATTTCACGGATCTTTACAATTCTTGACGTTGGTTTTGGCTATCAGCCTGTTGTTCATGTGAAGCATGAATTTTTTTTATTAATTAATCTTTTTTATTTTATTTTAAATTTAACATCCTGCTAACTTTATTTCCAATTCTAACCCTTTTGATCACGCTACCACCCATGACGTGACAAAATAATACTATCACACCAGTCCGTATCTGGGCAAACCCGGTGGCGTGATAAAAAGTGTTATTTTAGTGAATTTATCCTATAACGTGATAATATTATTTTATCGCACCACAGGTGGTGACGTGATAAAAGATGTCAGAATTAGAAATAAAGTTCGCATAGGTTAACTTTAAAATAAATTTTTTTAAAAAAATATTTAATAAAAAAAGTTCTCGGTCAATTGGGTGCTATCGTTTCTTGTTACACTATAATAATATATAGAGACGTACAGCTTGTCGCGGAGGCAGGTGAAGCGAAGATTATGTATGTGTAACAAGGATTTAAGTAATTGGATGGAGGTGTATCCGGGGGTTGGTTGCTGCACTTGTCGCAATGATGCGGCACCACGCGTGCGGCAAATTTATGTGCCTTTCAATGCTCAGGTAATAGACTTCAAAACATTATAGGAGCTGGAAAGTGACTAGATTGAAATGATTAGATCACACCAGCATTGTTATACTAATGATGGATCAGAGTTAGCACTGATTGGGTCTTAAAACTCGATTTTGGAGCTAATGATTTGTGGTAAATGAGATAAGGATAGGTACACTTTTGCCGATTTTTTTTTAAAAAATAATAATTTAAAAGATAATTACAAAAATAAATAGTCATTTTTTTTTTCAAATATAGGTACCTGTCACCATTTGGAGTGGCGACATGCTATAAGAGACCTATTTAAAATTTCTGTTTTCCATTTATGTTTTCCATTTGTGCACGTTAAAATTTCTGTTAATGCTATAAGAACTTTTTAAGCGAGGAAAATAGCTAGACACATAAAAAATTCCCTAAGAAATCGAAAAATGGTAATAGGGTATATCGATGTGAATTAAAATATTCTAAACTTATTTATTTTTTCATTTGTATAATGTAAATATTTTGTAAATGCTAGAGACACTTTTTTAACAATGAATGTATGAAGTTGCCTATTTAAATTGAATTAATTAGGTATGCGGCTTCTTATTACTTTTTGTATATGTTTCGTAGTTTTTACAATGTATGCCTTGAATTTTCGTATAAGCGGACCTAGGATCTGTTGTAACTTTTTGCGCATCGAGATGACAACACACTACGACACTGCCTTATCAGACCGACAAGGCCACACTATGCCACACTACCTTTTCAGACCGAAAAGACCACACTCGACCACACTCTCTTTTCAAACCGTAATAGCCCATTATTAAAGGAGGAAGAAGAGAAGTGGAGGAGAATAGAGCTACAGGATAACACTACACCACAACACCCAATATTTCTCTAAAGCTTGGTTCACACAACTATGAGGAAGGAGATGTCGGACTCATCGGCAAACTTCTACGCAAAGATCCTGTGGAAGCGCAAGTGGCTTGCAGAGAGAGCTAAATCCTATCCGGATTGTTCTATGAAGGATGCGTCGGTACCACCTGTTGGACCGAAACAACTACTAGAGGGGGGGGGGGTTGAATAGGAGCTCTACCTATTTTTTTTTTTTACTTTGATCAGATTCAACAAGTTTTTATTTCCAATAGCTATGAAAGCTATGAAGATCAACAAACAAGCACATCAGATTTCTTGTATTGAATCAAATCAAAACTCCGAAACACAACAACCAAAAACGCACAAGTGAACAATACTGGTAGTACCAATGAACGATGAGCAGATATTACAAAAATTGGTAGTCTTGATGAAAAGAGTGTTACTCTAGGATGAAGCGAAGAAAAACAAAGACGATGAACAGAACACAGCCCGAAATCCAAATCCAAAATTAGTACAACTTTTGATCCACAACTCCAAACTTCATGAAACTTGAAATATACCTTCTCTAGGATGTCAGGAACCTATTCCACTCAAAGATCATGAATATCATTACCAAAATTCCAACATTTTTCCGTTTGAGTGAATGTTGCTCCAAAACCGGGCCAAAATCAAACTTTGATTCTAGGACTTGCTTGTGGATAAGAGATGATCTTAGATGCATTCCCACATGTCACAATAAGATCTCAGCAAGAAACCAAAGGATCATCAAAAACCCAAAATCACCAAAGAGAGAGCAAGAACAAAAAAAGTCATCTTGAAGAATCTTACTTGGATTGATTGGAGATTGAAGTTGGTTTACAGTCACTCCACTATGGAGGACAAAGGCTCAACACTTGAGCACTCAATCAATCCAACTCTCTAGAACCCTAATCTCACCTATCCCTAAACACAAACTAGGGTTTGAGGAGTGCACAACTAGCACCCTCCCTATTTATAGAGGAGGCTAGATTCTAGAGGAAGACACCTAAACGGGCACTCGTTAAGCCCACACACAAACGGGTTTCACTTACACACACAGTTCAAAGTGTCATCTTCATCTACTCTTGACTTAAACTACTTCTCCTCGTGTCGTCTTGTGCCGCGGTTTAGCCAAAAGCAATCAAGACGGTATTTAAGTGAAGTTACCAAACTACCCCTTCTCGATCATTCTCTAAAAACCAAGTCCAATCTTCATGAAGTAATCCCATGCTTCGTCACGTGTAGTTTGATCAACAGCTCTCTTCATGTCGGCAAGTCTCTCCTATCCAGCTCCCACCGAATCCACTATGGCACTTGCACCAACCCCCGCGCTGCTTGATGCAACCTGTTATACCAAACTTTTCGTTCGGTCATCCTTGTCCATTTTGCATCATGCTTGAGTCTGCTGACTTCACCCGACATCCTCGATCGTTCTGAACCCCAGCTCTCTAAGCTTAGTCCCGATCATCCTCGTCATTGACCGTTGTTGACCTCCAAGCTTACTACACAACAATAGACCAAGAAATCAATTTCGAGAATAACTTCTTCGCAACTTGACCCACATTAGTCAAAATATGCATCATGCAACACATATGCAATGGAACTCATGAAATTGACCTAACAAACAAAAATCACCGCAAAGATGGCCAGCGAACAGAGCAAAACCTGTAATACCGCCAGTGAACTCCGGTCCTAAAGCACTGTGGTAGTACCGCTCCACAAATGCGATCTTACCGATTCTTAGGGAAGAATAAAGTCCCAAAAATATGTTCTCTGGAAAAAAAACATACCGCCAAATAAAATCCGGTCATGCCGATTTTACCTGATCGAAAGAATTACGACCGCCTGGTCGAAAGAGTTACGACCACCTGGTCGTGTTGTGGTAATAATGTTCCTCTATTGCGGGTCATACCGAAATTACTGAACTTTGTTGAAAACGAGTGTTTGGTAAACCCTCAATACTATTGATAATTGTATCATTATCCTAAGATAGTGAGCACATCCCCCATGATATCCACACCACCAGAGTTCCCACAGCCGCAATGTGTATGCGAAGAACAGACAAAGATCCTCTAGTCCACACACCCGGCGATGGTCGTCCGGGTGTACAACATGTGCGATCTTCACCTCGTAAGCGAATCTTGCACACACATAAATTTTTCACATCTTGTGTTCTATTCCACAAATCCCTAACTACATCCGCGCATAATGGCAGCAGGAGATGCAATGCAACTTCTTCCAATGGATCGACGACCCGGACATGTACGATAGGGCGTTCATCGAGCAGAAGTACATGCTGAACTATGCGATGCGAGCCAAGACCTTCAAACGCTGGAAACACTACGTACCCGACCCAACTCGACTAAAAAGGCACCGGAAGCTGAGTACGACCGGGTTGGGCGTGCGGCGCACAAGAGGAAGGCACCTTCTAGTGAGACTTGCGGTCGTCTTAGCACTCCCCGTCGCTCGGGCACAGTACATATCGAAGAGGTAAGTTATGTTCAGTATGCATCTTGAATATTAACTTGGCCCTACGTTGTGCTATCATAACATCATTCAATCGTCTAACCCATCTCGCAGATCATAGCGACTTGAGACTAACCAACACCGCGAAGCAGTCCGAGACAAGGGAAGGGAGCGATGAGCCACCATGACTGATCGATTTCGTTCCAATCAACCCTTTTTTATTCCAAAAAGGCGTGCATGTAACGTAGGTGTATTTTGGTTTGCTCATTCATGCATGTTGTCGTTTCTAATGTACGTAACCAAACCGAGCACGTCATATATTTCACAATTAAATTATAAAGTCTTTCGAACTTAAATCTCATTTCCTAGATATTTCGACTATTACGTATTACATAATCTTTTCACAAGAAATCGGTTCCACGAACAATACAATCGGGACAACAACGTGTATGGTAACCCGAAACCCAAATATGGCTATTTGTGTTATTGCACCACCAAACTCGCGTTCAAAATTGTGTCGCCGATCTCGCATTATCTACTTCATATTTCATTAATTTCTCTAATTACGGATTGCGAACTACGCGGACACTACAATGTATTACTAAAAAAACTTTGTGAAATACACTTAATCTTTAGGTATAATTCTCTAGACATAATTCTTTTTATAAAAATAATAATCCTCTAGACATAATTCAACAGCGACAGTGTCCTGTCGTCATTTGGAACGATGACAGGCTCCTGCCGCCAGTTCAATTGGCGACAGACATCTATATTTTTTTAAAAAAATAACTATTTATTTTTGTAATTATCTTTTATTAATATTTTTTTAATCCACTTTTGTCCATCTCGTTGATTATGGGCAAAGAACGGGAGAGGGAGCCCATGAACAGGGAAAGCTAACAAATTTGGGATTTTTCAGAGGAAAGAGCCATACTAAAGCTATATATTCGGCAGAATCCGTGCTGTTTGTTCAGTCATGTTGGACGTATTATTGGTGCATCAGTGAGGCACTTTATACCCCCATCAAAACTCGGGTCATACATGGAGTTGTCTTCTATCTAGCTGTCCATATAGGAAACAAAGAAAAAGAAGCAGCATTTTGCATAGATCAGAGTCAACTGGCCCAACGCTCTCCAAAATTCAGATGGCCCTGGTCAGAATGCTTGCAGCTGCTAGCATCCTAATCAACTTGCAGGATTGATGGACCCTCAACAGTAGCAAATTTGATTTGTCAACGACTTGGGGCAGTAAACATTATTGTTTCTCTCTTTCTTTGCATTCTAGGAGCGCATGTACCGGTAAAGAGCCAATATCAGTGGCACCGTTTTGTCAACTAATAAGATGATCTCATGGGCTAACCACAATAAATTGTTTCACAAACGTGAACAGCGAGAGTTAGGAGGCAGGAGCTCCAATCCAAGTGGGCAACGAACAGCAAAAGAGGGAGACGGCTGCTAAATGCTAATTGATATCCTCATCCACAGTGGTCCACAGTAGTCGGGTGTGGAAGAAGGTGGAACCGTTCCATACGCCACCACCTCCCTTCCCTTGCAACGAACAGCGGCGCCACACAGATGTGTATGTGCGTAAGCCAGGAAGACACACATCACATCACCCCACTTGCTTGGATAAGCGTGCCGCTGTTCCTGTCCTGGGCGCACGCCTTGCTCGCCCCACACACCACACCACACCACACCACCATCATCGACCTGCGATATATACATACACGCACAGGAAGAGGACATGAGCACAAAACACGCACACTTTCGTGACACCAAGACATCCTCTTTATAGATGGAATATCTACTAAATCACATGTTAATCTCCCAGCCAAACACCTAGGTCACCACTCACCAGAGTGCATGCTTCTCCGGAGCAGAGCGGCAAGGGAAAGCAGGATAAAAAGGAGAGCTGTAGGGGACACAAAAGAAGAAAGAAAGAAAGCCTAGAAAAGAACAGCAAGCAAGCAGCTCGAGGCACCACGCTAGTACAAAAGCCAAGGTGCAGTTTTGGGAGCTCTAGCCGCTTCCACTTGGCCATTTCCCATCTGGGTTCTGGAGCTTTTGGGCTACTAAGGTTTGCACCTGTTCTTATCTCCTAGTGAGTTATGTGTCAATAATAGCTTTGGTTGGAGTACAAGTGTTTTTGTTGCTTGCTGATTTATAATATAGTTCTTTTCTTGCCTCAAATGGTTTTGACATGAGCTGAGATGATTTGTGACTAACTGCTTTGAATCTTTGCTCCAATGGAAAGCTGTATACCACGCTTCTCATTCTTCAAATGCTTTTCCCACAGTTGGTTCCGTTCCATGTTTCGAGATCTTACGAAGGACTCTAATTGAAACAAACGTCCAGAGTGTTGTCTTTTTGCACAAATAAGTTACACGATCCATTTTCCTTGCCTGAAATGAGTTGATTTGATCTGAAGTCCCCGTTTTTTTCGTGCTTTCTCTTTCGGATGTTCGCTTTGACCTCAGCATACGTTTCCCGTTGGTTTGGCACTTTCTCCAGCTTAAGTTGAGTGTAGAGCTAAACTTTTCAAGGAGTTGGACTCCTCTCGTTGCCTTCAACTCTTACTAATATTATTCTAGGGGACGTAGTATTTGGACTCTTGAAGCCATTGAATTTGCTCACCTAGAACAAGTCCTATGGAAGAAGACTCCAAGAAAAGAGAAGCCCTTCGTCCTCAACTGCTAGATCTTATCCCAGATGAGAAAGAATGGAAGCTGAGAGAAGCACTAGGTTTAGGGAGATCAAGAAACACATGCCTCGGGGGTGACGAGGACAAGAAGCTAGAGCTAAAGCTTGGTCTTCCTGGGCTCATAGAAGAGGAGATAGTGGCTACCTCAAGAGTTAACAGGGTACAGCAAGAGAGCCCGGCTCTCTCCCTTGGTTACTTCCCTAAACACTTGAACACCAACACCAACACTACGACGACTGGGGCAAAGAGGGGATTCTTAGACACTGTTGAGGCCAAAACAGAAGGTAACAAGCAGCTTTTCTGTTCTTGTGCGCTTGTTCTTGAAACATGTTCACTTGGGATCAGAAACATGGAAACAAACAGATGGAACCACTGAACTAAAAATACTCTTTTGTTCTGTTGTTTTAAGGTTATAACGAGCAGAAGCAGCAGGCAAGAGCAGGATGTGGGAAGGAACTAGCAGTGGAGGAAAAGACAGCAGCCGTGAATGAGAGGAAGAAAGGATGCTGCCCCCCACCACCATCACATGTCCCTCCTGCTGCACCTGCGCGCAGCAGCGACAACAGACCACAGGCCCAGGGGAGGTAATGATAGCCCAAGATGGCGTTTAGCCATCTTTTCTGCTTGAAGACATGTTCGTTTGTTCCTCTCATCATTTATAGTTCATTAGTGTAGTGCATATCGTTGTTTTTCCATGCATGTTCATTCCAGGTTTCCAGAAATCAGTGTGTCATGCTTTCCTTTCGATATTCTGAACTTAATGTGCCATGCAATTTATGAGGGTGTAGGCTTAGTTATTCTTAGGTGTTATTAGGTCAAAATGAGGCCTCTAAGGATCAACTTCCCTTTTCCCAAAGAAGTACGCTTTACTTTGTCAAATAAGAAACATATTTTTCCTCTAAAAATGAACTATATTTACAAGAAAGAAAGAGAGTTGTCTTTTTGCTCAAGTCTGCGGTTACTTTCGCATTCCTTTGCTAATCTTTATCAGTTTATTGTTTATTGGGCTGAGTAGTGTAGTTTTACAACCTTGGGCACTTCTATTTCTCGTTTATGATCGTTGTACTAGTTTAATGTATTGGCATAATTGCATTATAGATAGAAAACATAATATAGTATCAATCACGACATGATGTATAAGTATAACTACTCACCAAATATTCAGCTATTTTAGTTCATTAACGCAAGCATGTAATCATTTATTTTACTGGCCTTTCACAGACTTAACTCACTGGTGCTCTAATCTGATGCAGAGGCGCTGCAGTTCCAGTGGTCGGTTGGCCTCCAATCCGATCCTTCAGGAGAAATCTTGCTAGTAGTAGTTCATCCAAGCAATCCCCAGAACCGCAAAATGGTGAATCCGATGAGAAGGCGAAGCTCAACTGCAAGAAAAGCCCTCTTGTAAAAATCAACATGGATGGGATCCCCATTGGAAGGAAAGTAGACCTTGCAGCCTATGACAGCTACGAGAGGTTATCATTGGCTGTCAAAGAGCTTTTCCATGGTTTTCTTGAAGGTAGGAATCAACAATCAATCCAAATAAAACAAGTACTTCGATTCATTTTCAAAATGTTGATTCATGTTCCTAAACAACACAAAGTTATATATCTTCTTTTTCTTCAATACTTATGTTTGACCATGTTGCAGCTCAAAAGGATCTATCCAGTGCTGAAAGTGCAAAGCAAGGAGCAGACGAAAAAATATTTTCTCAATTGTTGGATGGGTCCGGTGAATATACTCTAGTTTACGAAGACAATGAAGGAGACAGGATGCTGGTTGGGGACGTCCCGTGGAAGTAAGTTTGCTTGTTCCTTCGTCATATACACTATACAGTTTTACGACATGGTGTTATTAAGAACCTCCACACGATCTAAACCCCTTGTGTATATATAAATCCTGCAGTGTATTTGTCTCAACTGCTAAAAGGCTGAGGGTTCTGAAGAGCTCAGAGCTTTCCCATGCCCTGGTAAGTACTAAGTACAACGCCACTTCAAGTTGTGTCCAAATCTTTTGTCTATTCATAGAAATTTAGCTTTTGGCTCAATTTGGATGAAGCCAACTGCACTTTTCAGCTATATATGTGCCGATTGCAGGTATAGGTGTGATTGCCCAAAGCTGAGCCACCGGTAACTTTTAATTTCTTTTCTTTATTCCAGATTGGAGCTGCCCCTAGGAGAGTAGCAAATTGCTGAAATGGCGGCAACTTTTCAACCATTTGGAATGTGTGCGCCCATTTGGAATGTGTGCGCACTGAAGCCAGTCCATTCTCCTTTTTTGGGACTACCCCTTTTTTTTGTTGTAGAGATAAATCTAATGAGATGAATTAGCATATTGCAGGTGCATGGAAATGTCCTGCCTATTTTGCAAATTAGGCTACCATGTGTGCTTAATGCAATGGTGCTTAATTCAATTCTACATGGTCTGGGGTATATAGGAGAGAGCCGCATATGTAGACTGGCGGCTCACCCCTGTAAAGTCCCTCTTTTGTCTGATAAATTTGTATTCAGCCCTGATGTAATCCGACATGCAAATCAAATGTTCAGGCCTCAGTGGTTATGTGTCACCACTCACCAGTATGTCAGAGGACAGAAACTAGGCTATCCTGATAGCATCACGCCATCTACGGAGTAGCAGCAAGTTCATGTGGAATTTGCTACTACTAGGACAAAAAAAAAGCAGAAGGGTCCACTAGCTGAGTTGTTATCCTACCGACCTCATCGCTTTCTAAATTTTTTGTCACAAGCACCATGAGACAGGTTTGACCTAACCATGAAACTGCCGAAAGCAAAACATGTGCTAATGCCTACATGCTTGTTGGGTGCCAAATTGCTCTCCTGTGCCAATAGTGGCAGGATTGTGACTACACACAAGAGGGATAACTTTTCATCCTTTGAATTGCTTGTAAAGCTAAGAATCAACAGTATGTATTGTTTTTACACCAGTACATGATCTAAGTCCATTTATGATTAAACCCTGTGACAGCACCAGTTGCCAAACCTGGAAGTTATCTCCAAGCTACCAGTACAAGGCTCTTGAAGAAGTCAAGATTAACAGCAGATGGCGCTAGTTCTTTTGCATGATAGAAACAGTGCATTAGCTTCTACTTGACACGTATACAAAGCATGTCTAATGCCTATCACTCTTGCATTACTTTTGAAAGTGGTTCTTTTTTGCGAGCGTTTTGAAAGTGGATTTTAGCAATGCCCAGCTACAAGAGAGGCAAAATTGAAGAAATCAAATTGAACTATTTATGTACGGTACAATAGAGGTCTAAGTAGCAGGACAACCCATGAAACTCAAATGTTAGAATAGATCCCCCAATAAGACATTTTTGTTAGGTTATTATGAGGCATACCTGAAAATGGAATTGCAGTGTACAAACTTGTAGCACCTTCAGTGCTCGACTTTGCCGCTGGAAAACTACTACGCAGCCATTGCCAGCTGGTTCGTGCCATCCGCAGATAACTAACACCTGTATGTATATTGAGATAATGAAGCATATGAACAGCAAACAAGCAAAAGAAAAGAAAAAAAGAGAGACTCTTCTGGTAGAGGGGAATATTCACCTTGATGCTTCCGAGCCTTGAAATTGGGGACAAAGGAAAGGTCTGTCATTGGACCATCCCTAAATTCCGGACAGCAGGAAAAGTAGAAGAGATGGGGTGGATTACGAAAGAATCTTAGGCCCTTTGTAATGTCCTTGCCGGACATCTTTGTCCCCACTGTGTTGTGTGCTCATGTGCTGCCACATGCAGTGTATAACTGTATATTTTACCTATATGGACTAAAAAACTATACTCCTTTTGCAAGCACGATTCTTTCATTCTTTGGTGTCGGTGAAAGCCACAAAAATTGTTCCAACAATCCAGAATGACAATGCCAACCTTATTTCGAGTACGTAACTGTGTGGATTTCCTAGTCCACTAGGTGTTGAATTCTAGTACCGAAAATTAATCTGCCAATGAAAGAGATTACGGTGATATGGTAGAACAGTGTAAATGTGCGCAAGCAATTGACGACATTGGCAATTTGGCATGATGGGATCAAATGAACAATGCCATATATCTTGTACATTGTGAGCTAATTCCTAGTGCTACAGTTACAGTGGAACATATGAACATCTGCATCAAAAGAGTTCAGTTTCTGTAGCTGTTTTGGCAGAATGTCCTACAGTACCAATACACGTGCTGTGTCAAAACTGACTAATCACAATTTCAGTATAGTGCCGCATCATCCAAGGTAGATGGTCCACAGCTCCACATGTAAGCTGCAGCTGTGTGCATGCCTTGATAAACTGTACTGCTATCACCATCATTCGTCGAAAGATAATAGATGGCACACCAATTATTCCAGATGGAATAAAATTGGAGAACAAATATTAATAAGAGACTAGCAATTAGATCACAAGAGAATATGTACCACATCAAAAGGCAGGGAATGGCGGCACCAGTATACGGCATCTGAGTTAGCTCGATGGATAGCATGAAGGTGTCTAGCATGAATTCCTCTATGATATTATTTCAGAGTCTGCAGGACTACCAGCTATTCAAAGAACAAATAAATAAGTATACCACCGTATAAAGGAAAAGGTGCAAGGATTCGACTTCTTGTGCTGCACTCAAGAACAAGAACAGAAAAATCCATTACAATTTACAAGACAAACAACGAGATAATGTTCAAAGCAATGTCATTATATAAATAAAACATTCTAGCAAAATCAAAAGGTTGACCACACCAAAGGACACCACCCCTCATAGACTCAAACTCTTAGCTGATCCAACCTGACTGCGACACCTAGCTATAAAATAAGGTCAGGGTGCAGTGAAGTAAACAATGCTTGGTATAATTTCTTAAACCTTAAAAAAATATTTAAATCATTTCCTGTGTTTGTCCGACACAATGCAGAAATAGATTCCCACTTTATCCATGTGCACCAACCAACCAACATTTAGAATATTTCCATTTATTATTTGTAATGGGCTGTCCAGTTTCGGGTGAAATGTTAGGTTTCTGTTTCTTATACTGTCATCTTGTTCCCATTTCCTCATCCCTCTAGTCAGGTATGATCTGTTCAGGAATAGTATAAGAATGATCTCTTTATGATCTACCAGATCAAACCAGTACTTGACAATTGACAGCTCAGCTATGTTCTTTCTTTGAGAAGAAAACATTGTAGTTACTGTGCATCCCCACACCTTCCCGTACCATAAGAATGGACAGCCCGCTTGTATAGTATTCCAGGAGAACATCTGGAGCCACAACCACAAACCATAATGCATCTGTATTTTACCAGAAGAATGTTGTTACTAGAATGGGTTACTACTTACTAAAGAAAAATGAAAAAAGTCTAGTGCATGAGTGCGTTTGACAGAGATGTGAAACTATAGTCATGTTGCTGGCTTGCTGGTAGCCTGTTACTGTAAAACTATTAGGAAAAATTGGTTTGGTGACACTAAAAGAACACGAGTTTTGGTTTATACTACCGAAAGGCTCCATTACACTATAATACCATCCAAATATCACAACGTTCACTTATTTTCCATTTCGTCCACTTCCGTTAGCCTTTTCCCTTTGTTTCATTTTTTCAGCCAAAAACCTTTATGTGAAATGACTGAACTACCCTCACAGTTTGAGCAAACATACCGAGTTCACTCCTGGTTGCTGTCGCGCTCAATGACCGATCCACCGCCATCCAACGCAGCTGCAGTGCTCCTGCGGTGCGAAGAGGGGGAGAGGCGGAGGAGGAGCCGGAGGTGTTGGGGCGGAGGAGGGGTGACGACCGGCGGCAGTCATCGTCTTCACTGAAGCCAGTGGCATCTTCTCCACACCCGGCGCCATCGTCTTCCTCCTTGCCGGCGTCTTTCTCGCCGCCCCCACCGTCGGATGGCGCTGGCGGATCTCATCGCCTTGGGCCTGCCACCTCCAGATCCACTGCCGGATGGCGCCACCCCGGCCGGCCACCATCAGATCCCGTCGCCTCGGCCCTCAGTAGTCGGATCTCGCCGCAGTAGAGCAGAACAGGGGGAGTAGCAGCAGCGTAGGGACGGAGAAAGCGATGGGAGAAGAGCGGCAAGGTCTTGAGGAGGCGACAGTTGTTTGGTCGCAGGTTCCAATCGATGCGAATGCCACCGAACTCGCTGCCATGGCCGTCATGTGTGGCCAGAGGCAGAGGGGAGGATGTGAGGAGGGCACTGGATGAGAGTGGCAATGGTGCAGAGCATGGATGCAACATGGCATGTGAATGAAAGAGCGGAGGGCAAAATGGTCACAATAGGCAGGGACACTCAAGTTGGACGGAATGGCAAAAACGGGAACAAGCATGTTCTTTCGATGGTATTAAAGTGTACTAGAGCATTTCCGTGGTATAAACCAAAACTCGTGATCTTTTAGTCTCACCAAACCAATTTTTCCAAACTATTATGATGTTCTGCTCATCCACACGCACACCGAAAATAATAACAGAACCAAGGTTGAAGAAATCGGACCTAGGTGCTCGGGGTACCCTTCCGCTGCGACTTCGACGGAGTCAGCGTGCTAGGTGGGCTGGCTGCCTAGGACTGGCTAGGCGGTCAAAGCCGGTCCAATGTGGCTTGGGCGGCGCTAGGCAAGGTGGCCGTTGAGGCACAGGACAAGGCATAGCGCTGGGGGTACAAGAAATTTAGAGCCCGACCCCAACGAGTCTGCACTAGGCTTTGGGCACCCCATCCCGCCAAATTGATGTCCTTATAGCTTCGGATGTGGAAATTGCAACAAGCAAAATAGAGAAGAGCAATGTAAAGAACATCGATGTCCTTCTAGCTTCGGATGCTACACAAGCTCAAGGGTGGATAATTGAAGGTAATGACGATGATCAAGAGGTTGAGGCAGGTATTTGGCTTACATGAAAGCTTATTGATGAAGCATCTATGGCTAGTGAAGCCATGCAACCTCGTAGGAGCGCAAGAGTGAGAGAACTTCATGAAGATGATTTCTCGTCCGATTCTGAAGAGGATATAAATGAAGGGAAGGACGAAATTGAGTTCGAATCCGACCATGATAAAGTGGTTGTTACCAAGAATTATGAGGAAGAGGAGGACGAAGATTGACAAATTGAGTCATATTATCAATTCACCATGAACCCTATTAGTATTTTGCTTGCTTCTAAGAGTCCTAAGACTATGTATGTGTCTACGTGTGAGACTATGTGAACGTGCGACTGCGATGTTATGATGTCTTTCTATGTTAAGTCTTCGAGATGTGTGGCTGCATATATATGTTTCATTCATTCATCATTCATACATTCTTTCCCACAAAATAGCAAATAACTCATCATTGTTTAAATATGCAGGTTTACATGACTAGGAGATTACATGTTTACATCAAGATCTTGAAGGGAGATAATCTACATGACTACATCAAATTGACCATGTCTTGCTTCTTCAATTAATTTTCCTTCTATCTTGCTCAATTGGATGTCTATTGCCTGCTCAATTCATCGCATTCTACCTGTTGTCGGCTGCTCTACATTGTAGCCTAGTCAGCCGCATAGGCGCTAGGCGTCAGGCCATCACACAACTAGCGCCTAGCGCTTTCTTGAACCTTGCACATAACAGTGAGCTAAGACGTCACTTAGGTCAAGTGGTTGGAGCAACTAGGAAGTAGACATTTGAGCTCCATCCATCAAGCCTTGGTTGTGTAGAAAGCACAAAGACTGAATGATTAGGATTATGGTGATTGAATACCCGCGGAATGGTAAAGCTGCGACAATGCGACATAGACTAAGGCTGTTCAAAATTAAGTAGCAACTGAAGATGACTTCGTGGATTTTTCATGGGCCCTTCAGCATTATTCACTCATCTTTAAATCACCTCCTATAACCTTCAAGTGTTAGTTTGTCACTTTACCCAACTACAGATTGCTTTGGATTTTCTAGGTGTGCACTGACTCTGTCACATTTCTGGTCTGTTTTCCATTACGTAGCAGTATAGCACATCTAGACTCTCAGTAATTGACTAATTGGGTACAATCTTTCTCTCTAATGATCTAACACAGATTGAAGTAACTGAGGTGCTGAAAGATGCCACTCATATACTTCTCTCCAGAAAAGATAGAAAGCAAAAGTATTTCAAGACCATCTTAGATTAGTAACAAAAAATAAGTCTGTCGAATGAACCTGAGATGGAACAGGAAGGCTTAAGATTATATATTTTTTGTACCAAGGACAGTCATGCATATAGAAAGTAAATAAGTGTTGGCCCAATTGCCTCAACAAGCCAAGGCACAAAAATCACAAGGTATCAACGAATTATAGTTCTCCTCAAACTGTGAAATTAGTCCAGTAGCAGAGCTCAGTAACAGATTGATATCCTTCAAGGATTATTGCTAAGCCCTCAGTTTACTTTATCTAAATATACTATGATATGTTGGCAAAAAACTAAAAATGTATATAATGCACAAAAATCATACAAAAATAGGGGAAATTAGCTTGTTAACATTGTAAAGATGAGTAAATTGGAAAATAGGGCCACTTGTCAGCGACACACCAATGCTATTTTCCAACTTGAATGATTTTTCTAGCTTTACCGAGAGACTTGCACCTAAAAAATAACACCGCAGTGGGATATACATGGTACATACAGGTAAGGCTCAATTGCCTAGGCAGGCTAGAACAGGATCCATCTGGTAGGCCCATATACCAAAGAAATAGACTTCCTTGGCAATTTATTGCCTTCTGAAAACTATTTCCACTAGTAGCCCTACCCTTTACATGCTAATTCCAGAACATAGTTTTGATTCTGTTAGGGCAGGTCTATGTAATTTTGTTTCATTCATTCCTAATCGCTTCATTTACAAGCTTTGTATTCTTATTGCTACCAAACCGGCCTTCATTGAAAGATAAAAATTGCAATCCTGCTTAGCATCGGGGTATAATAAGATTTTGTGGATAGCACCACAGGGCTGTATGAACAATTGTTGGAAGTGTTCAATTAAGTAAGGTCATTTATAAGTTCCCAAAGAAACAGCAAAGTTTGTTGCTACAGATCAAATAAGCAAAACAACTAGCAAGGGGATGTGTTGCATGGATTAATAGCTTACCTTTCCACATGCGTTTTAAGCAAAGAAAAGCAAAATCTTTGAAACAAATACCATATAAAATAGCTTTGATGGCTCAAGTTACATTGCAACGCAGTTGGAAGTTTCAACAATCAACAGGATCAGCAATCAGAAGTATGAACAGAAACAAATGATGATACAGTGATACCAAGTCCAACAGGTGAAGCAGAATATTTCACCTTGAACTCCGATGAGGACGGTGCTCCAGACTTCCACTAATATAACAGACTATATTGCTAAATGTGACGCGAATATAAATATGATCAAGAAAAAGAGTAATAACCATGCAGTAAATCATCTTGGTTGATTTTTTCTTTGTCCAGGTTACTCTAAAACAAATGAAAGATTTGGTGATCTCAGCCTATGCTTGGGAATCATGTATGTACAATTAACCAGTCTAAAATGCTAGTTAAGGCAGCGTAGAATCCAACTCAGCCTAGTGAAATAATTCATTTCTCAAAGAAAGTTGTCCTCACAAGTCACACCCGTGCAAGAAATAGTTATTTGAACCGGAAAAATTCAAAGCATGCAACAGAAACTAAAGTCGGTCCTTGGTGGAGTGAGTATAATAAAGAAAACAAACATAAATAAATATGGTATAAATGAAACATGAAATATCCTTACATAAGAGAGACACTAGGCTTATCACTTACAGGGCAGACATTCTTTCCAGCCAGATAGTAAAGCAAAACTCCTGCTGCAACGCTTACATTTAAGCTCTCTACCGCAAGGAATGATATCATATCTTGTTTACCTGAATAATTATCACCTTCTTCCCCTGCATCTGCATCTGTATCTGCTCCTAAAACAAATCCATCAACATTACCAGGAATTTTGACCAAATGTGTGCAGGATCGCTCAACCAGGGGCCTCAGACCAGTGCCTTCACTGCCCAACACAAGAATTGTTGGCTCCCCTGTGGCAACTTCAGTGAGAGGTATAGCTTTAGGAGCAACGGTACCACCAAGAACTCTCCACCCATTTTCAGCTGATGAAGACAAGAACTGCATCATGTTCCTGCAGGAAAGAAGCTCGATCAACTCAAGCGAGCCTGCACTAGCTTTGCTCACTACTCCACTTAATGGAGCAGAGTTCTTAGCGCACAACACAACACCCTCAGCACCAAAGAAGTAGGCAGATCTAATTATGGCTCCCAAATTCTGAGGATCCATAACCTCATCCAAAGCTATCCAGACAGGCGCCTTTCCACCATCCACCCTGACTGGTTCCAACTCCTTAGTATTCACCATTTCCAAGGGTGACGCATCAAGCACCAGGCCTTGATGTGGCCGGTTATCCACCACCATGTTGAGGTCATGCTTTGATGCCTCAATAACTTTCAGCCCGATACTCTCTGCCATCCGCAACACCTTCTCAACCCCCTTCTTGTCCTTCTTCTTCTTGTTGCTCCCACTCAAATCCATCCCTTCCTGCATATACAATGCATAAAACTCCCTCCTCCCAGCCGTGAGGGCCGCAAGGACCGGACCAACACCGTAAACCCCCTGCCCGACCATCTTTGGCACCGTCGATTCCCCTGCCTCCTTCCACGTCTTCCTCCCCCAGTTCTCCTGCTTGTTCCACTGCCTCACCTCCGGCTTGTCAAACATCTCCCCTCTAAACCTCTCACCACGGGAACTTCCATCCTTCACCACAATTCGCCGGTACTTATCCTTAATCCTGCCCGACTTAGGATCGTCAATTGGCTTATTCTCCTCCTCTCTAATTGCCTCTTCCTTATTCGAAACCCTATCTTCCAATACATCTCTTCCCGCGCTTTGGTCGCCTCTGGAGAAGAACTTCTCCGCAGAGCTCTCCCACGAGGAGGAGCGGCCGGCGCTAGCCCTCGCCGCGGGAGCGCCGCCATCGCCACACGCGGCGGCAAGCCAGGAAGCGCCCTCCCGCCGCCGGCCAATGCGGAGCCATCTGGTGCGGTGGACAGAGAAACCCTAGGTCCCAGCCCGAAGCGCGAGGGATCGCCCGGGGAAGCCGCCGCTCTGGTGCTCGCACGGGTGGTGGTGGTGGTGGCGGTGGTCGGACGAAGCGCGGGTGAGGAGGCCGCAGACTTGGATAGGTACCCGGCGCGGAGGAGGCCGGCGAGGAGGGTGCGGCTTGGCGAAGACGCCGCCGCTAGGAGCGGGAGCGGCTGGGATCTGGAGAGGCCGGAGTGGAGCATGGTGCGACGGGGGAGTGTAGGGTTTTGGGGTCGCGGGTGCGGTGCGAGAGTTGGGGGCGAGGGGTTTTGGCCTACTGGGCGGTGCGCGCCACTCGTTCGACGAAATGCCACGCCAAGGATGACGCGGTGAGATGAGACTGTGGTAGCCCCGATATACGACACTACTGTCGCGGTCAGGTATAGTATGGTCTACAGTATTTACAGATCGAGCTAACACAGCACGATAGTTTAGGCTGTGTTTGGATTGTCACTTCGGCACGACGGGTACGGTACGAAATGAATAGTGCTAAGCCCGATCTGACCTAGATACGACGTTGTTTTAATATACATATATAATTTTATTTATATTTATATAGTTTTATTTTGCAGTTTTTAAATTTTATGTAGTTCATTTTATAAGTATATATAAATTTATTTTGTTTTTTAATATATATTTTTTTCTATGATTGTTTTACATGTTTTTCAATTTTTTATATCTTATGAGCTAAATGACAAATATTTTAACAAGCCAGCTATTTGAACACTAATAAAATTTTATCATATCTTCAATATGTTTATCTCATTTATTATAATTTTCATATGAATTTTTAACTCTACACATTTTTATAATTTTTTGGCTTTTTTATTTTTTATTCTTGCGGGCCAAACGGGTCAGACTTGGTCCGATGAGCCAAACGGGCTCGTGCTGGCCCGGCACGGCACGAAACTCCAACGGACCATGCCTAGGCCGCCTCCCCAACACGTGAGCCGGCCCGGCATGGCCCATTTAATAGCCGGGTTGGAACGGACAGTGCCTAGATAGGTCGTGCCCAGTCGTGCCCGTGCCGGGCTGGGCTCGGCTGCCCATTTGGTCAGGTCTAGTGGTGGCAAAATGGGCCGCCATGGCCACCGGCACCGGGCCAAGCATGGTGTGCCGACCTGTCAGGTCGTTGGTTATCTCGGGCACGTTTAGCCCAACGAGCAGGGTTGGCCGTGTAGCTAATCTTGACCTGAAAAATTAAAAAATTTAAACAAACTAAACAAATGTATAGAATTCAAAAATACATATTAAAATTGTAAAAATGAGTTCTATACCCATAAAAAGAGACATATATATTAAAAATGTAATAAATAGTTTTATTAATGTTTACATGGTTGTCTCATTAAACTATTTGCCAAACAAAAACTCAACATGAGAAAACCATAGCAGCAGAAAAAGAGTAAAACATATAGCTCTACATGCATCCATAATCAATGTTCTAAGTGTCGTTGTCTAGGTACAGATTTTCTAACACGTCTGCCAACTCTGGATTATCTACAGAGTATTGTGCTCGTGCATCGGTTTGTTCCAAGTCTTTGTCAATTAAAAGTATCTCCACCATCTCACTTTTGAGACTTGTTCTTCTCTCCTCCAATATTTTTGCAGAAAGACTCAAACCAGACTTGGAGAAAACTGTTGAGACAAAAACAGTTAACACATCATGTGATAATATCAAAGCTATCTGTATTGAAATCCACCATATCACTGTTCAGATAGGCGGGTAGTTCTCTACTCCTTGGGCGGACGATTGATCTTGCTTGAGAAGGTGTCATGGTAGAATCTGAACCCCTAGACTGGATAAAGAACCTGCACCCCAGATTTTTTTTCCCTACACATTTGACTTGTTACTTGTGGTGGGTAGTAATGAAGGTCGTTGTAAGCGAACTCCCTAAAGCTTATTTCTGTTCATTCAAAAATCTTGAAAAAATTAGCATGAATATCTGTAAATAGTTAGAATAATATAGGCTGTAGCATCACTAAGAAGTTCAAAAACATTAGCAAATCCTTGAATTTTAGCACTAGGATCTAAAATAAATGCAAATGCATATAGGAATGATATTTCTTTCTAATATTTCAAGTATTTAGTTTTCATAGCAACGATAGCCTCTCGTAAGACTATTTCATATTCATATGCCTTCAAGTGACAAGCAATTTGTAGAAAACTATGTATAACTATAGGAGATGTTGGATAATACACAACAGATAAAGCAGCAACAGACTCATAAAAAAGTTTCAAAGACTGAAGTATCTTCTCAGCAACAAACCAACGCTGCTCAGTCAATAGTGCACCACCGTCGATGCTACGATAATGCATTTGAATAAAAATAGAAAAAAAACTCTTATGTGGCAAAAGGCTCTTAAGCACAAAGTAAGTAGAGTTCTATCTTACAGGCATGTCCAAACCAATTTTTTGGACGTACATTCATTGCCCCTTATATGATGCAATTCGTTGGTTAGAATGATTTAAGAAATATATTGCATCGTGGAAAGCTTCAATATACACATCTAACCTCTCCAAACAACATTTTACTATAAGATTAATAATATGACAGGCGCATCGCTGATGTAGCAAGAAGAATTCGACATATGTGCTAAGCAGTGGAGTGAGAATATTCATTGCCCTAGAGTTTGGGGCTGTATTGTTTAAAGTTATTGAGAATATTTTATCTGTAAGACCAAAAGTATTCCACGACTTTGATAATACAGTCCTCGATATTCTCACCTGTGTGTGCTACATCAATTAGTTTGACCCCTATAATTATTTTTTTCTATTTTCTAGTTGTCATTAACATAATGAACAACTACACTAAGATAATTATCCCTAGCCCGACCACTTCATATGTATGAGGTCAAAGCCACCGAAAATGTACAAGTACAAAATAGTTCTCTTAATTTATTACGACGTTCATTATAGTATTTAACTAGATCCCTGGTTGTTGTCGGTTTAAAAACAAGAGAAAATTTAGGATTATGTGCAATCCTTATGTTAAGTTTTAAAAGATTTTAACTCCCCAAAGTTTAAAGGTAAATTGATGAGTCACGGCGGCTCGATCTTCCGATAGGTTCGATTTGGTTCGTCGTGAGAACGTTGACGCTTTGAGGCTTCCGACCAACAGATCGTCACCTCGCAATTCGCTACACCCGCACGCCTGTCGTTATCGACCACGCTTGCACGCGATCGACCTTACCACGAAGGTTGTTGTTCCTGCAAGCAATCGAAGCAACTCACAAGAACAAGGTAGATGCAATCTGAATTGTATTGCGGATATGGATGAAGTTTACAAGTGGGGTTCCTCAAACCGATAATCGGCGGCGAAACTGCAATTGGCAGAATAATCTAAGAAAAACCCGCCTCTAAACTATGGCGGCTACTGTATATATACAGGGGAACATGAGGAGGTCGACCTAGGGTTGTGCGGCCGTGGGATGAAGCGTACACAACCTGGACTCCGACCTCGTTACGTTTACAAAGTCTTATTCGTTTCCAAAGCGGTGACGCTGACACCTTGTGTTGCGTATTTTCGTCGAAGATCCGGTCATAGGGGTGGTCCTAGGGTGGTCTTGAGGAGTCCATGCTATCTTTGGTCGTAGATTGTGTCCAACGAGTACTGTGCTCGCTTTTCTGGTCGTAGATTGCTCCAATCGAATCAACTAGTCGTAGGTCTTCTTGTAGTGGTCGTAGATCTTCTTGCAGTGGTCGTAGACCTTCTTGAACTGGTCGTAGTCCTAGATTCCTGAGTACAAGTAAATCATCTCCATTAGGCAGTATCATAGAGTTCTCAAATAATACACTCAGCCCTAGAAACGACTTTACCTGATCGATTAAGTGACGTGCTCTAGCTCTTGTCATAGGACCGTGTAGTTCAGCACCCAGATCTGGAGGGTCTTGTGTCGTGCGTGTATCCGAAGGAGAGATGTCCTCGACTCAAGCTCATCTTCTTCTCCCACGTATGGTTTCAAATATGAAATGTTAAATGTGTGGCTAACCCTAAAATCTGCAGGTAATTCTAATTGTTATGCATTATCATTTATCTTCTTAATTATCTTAAACGGTCCTTCAGCTCTAGGCATCAACTTTGATTTTCTTAATTCCGGAAACCTATCCTTTCTCAAATGAACCCAAACTAAATCACCTGGTTCAAATTTTACAACTTTTCTACCTTTACTTCCAGCAACCTTATACCTTTCAGTCATATGCTCTATATTCTCTTTAGTGGTTTCATGCAACTTGAGAATAAATGCAGCACGCTTCTTAGCATCTAGATTAATTTTTTCAGAGGTCGGTAGAGGTAGTAAATCAATAGAAGCACGGGGGTTAAAACCATACACTACCTGAAATGGACTTACCTTGGTGGTGGAGTGTACTGACCTATTGTAAGCAAACTCAACATGCGGTAAACACTCTTCCCACATCTTCAAGTTCTTCTTTAAAACAGCCCGCAACATGGTGGATAACGTGCGGTTGACAACCTCCGTTTGTCCATCAGTTTGGGGATGGCATGTAGTAGAAACAGCGACTTTGTCCCCAATTTATTCCAAAGTGATCTCCAAAAGTGGCTCAAAAACTTCGCATCACGATCCGAGACAATAGTATTGGGCACTCCATGTAAGCGAATGATTTCCCTGAAAAACAAATCAGCTATGTTTGTAGCATCATCGCTCTTGTGACAAGATATAAAATGTGCCATTTTAGAAAATCGATCCACCACTACAAATATACTATCTCTCCCCCTCTTTGTCCTAGGCAATCCTAAAACAAAATCCATAGAAATATCCTCCCAAGGGGCGCTAGGAATAGGAAGAGGCATATAAAGTCCATGTGGAAGGAGACGTGACTTAGCTTTGTTGCATGTAGTGCAGCGAGCTACGTAGCGCTCGACATCACACCCCATCTTTGGCCAAAAGAAGTGGGTGGCCAGCACATCTTCTGTCTTCTTTGCTCCAAAATGCGCCATCAAACCTCCTCCATGTGCGCCTCAGTAACAACAAAAGACGAACAGAGCTATTTGAACGCATAGCTTGTTAGCACGATAGACCAAACCATCATTCAAGCACATAGTTATTCCATGTCTTCCCTCCTTTACAATGTTCAAGCACTTCCTTAAAGTCCAAATCAGTGACATATAAACTCTTAATGGCCTCCAAACCAAAAATCTTATGATCAAGTTGAGATAACATGGTATAACGTCTAGAGAGCGCATCAGCAATCACATTATCCTTACCTTTCTTATGCTTTATAACATATGGGAAGGACTCAATAAATTCTACCCAGTTAGTATGTCGTTTATTCAGTTTGGCTTGACTTCTAATATGTTTTAGCGATTCATGATCCGAATGTATAACAAATTCTTTGGGCCATAGATAATCTTGCCAAGTTTGAAGCACTCGAACTAAAGCATACAATTCCTTATCATAGGTGGAATAATTCAAACTAGGCCCATTTAGTTTTTCATTTGAAATATGCAATGGTTTACCTTCTTGAATCAATACACCACCTATCCCAATCCCATGGCATCACATTCAATTTCAAAAGTCTTACCAAAATCGGGGAGTTGGAGTAGGGTGCTTGGGTGAGCTTCTCTTTCAACAAGTTGAATGCCTTCTCTTGTGCAGGTCCCCATTGGAAAGGCACTCCTTTCTTTGTCAATTCATTCAATGGTGCGGCAATGGTGCTGAAATCCCGCACAAAGCGCCGATAGAATCCAGCAAGGTCATGGAAGCTCCGCACTTGTGACACAGTAGTAGGCGTCGGCCAGCTTTGGATGGCTACAATCTTTGTCTCATCCACCTCAATGCCCTGTGGTGTCACAACATAACCAAGAAATGCAACTCGATCGGTGCAAAAGGTGCACTTCCTGAGGTTACCAAACAAACGTGCGTCTCTTAACGCATTAAAAACAGCACGTATATGATTTAAGTGTTGCTCATGTGACTTGCTATAAATCAAGATATCATCAAAGTAAACCACCACAAATTTTCCAATGAAAGGACGTAAAACCTCGTTCATCAAACGCATAAAAGTACTAGGTGCATTAGTTAGACCGAAAGGCATCACTAACCACTCATATAATCCGAACTTAGTTTTAAAAGCAGTTTTCCATTCATCTCCTAATTTCATTCTAATCTGGTGGTAACCACTCCGCAAGTCAATCTTTGTGAAAATAATAGAACCACTCAATTCATCTAGCATGTCGTCTAGCCTTGGGATAGGATGACGATACCTTATAGTAATGTTATTAATGGCTCTGCAATCAACACACATACGCCAACTACCGTCTTTCTTAGGAACCAAAAGAACTGGAACAGCACAAGGACTAAGGCTTTCTCTTACGTACCCACGGTCCAAAAGATCTTGGACTTGTCATTGAATTTCTTAGTCTCCTCCGGATTGGTCCTATATGCGCAAGACGGTTTGGCAAAGTCGCTCTGGGATCAAATCAATTTGATGCTCAATTCCTTGAATAGGTGGTAATCCGGGGTACCTCGGTTGAAATACATCCACATACTCCTGCAAAAGGTTAGCAACAGTAGGAGGCAAAGAGCTAGCTATGTCCTCAAGCGAATATAAGACATTTTTGCATATTAAAGCATAGCATGGCAGCTCATTATTATAAATTTCGGCAAGTTCAGATTTAGTGGCAATCATAACACATCCCTTCAATTTAATTCCCTCGGACTTAGGACTAGACGCCACTTTCTCCCTTTTGGGTGGAAAATACGTTTGCTACTTGTCGTTTTCGTAATCATGCCTATCGGTGTTTCTTTCATTTTTAGCGCTCTTCTTCATCTTTCGAATCTCGGTGGTGTCAAAGGCAACAACTTAATCTTCTTACCCTTATGTGAAAATGAGTAGGTATTAGCTCTACCATGGTGCAAAACATCATTGTCATATATCCAAGGTTAACCGAGCAACAAAGAGCATGCTTGCATAGGCACGATATCAAAGTCAGAACTATCTTTGTAATTACCTGCTAAAAATTGCACTTTCACAACTTTGTGTACCTTTAATTTACCACACGAATTGAACCATTGGATGTAGTAGGGACGTGGGTGTGGTTGTGTGGTCAAGCCAAGCTTCTCGACCATCTCGGAGCTTGCAAGGTTGTTGCAGCTCTCTCCATCAATGATGACTCTGCAGGCTCTGTCCTTCACGAGAAATCTGGTTTGAAACAAGTTGTGCCGTTGATTTTGCTCCGCTCTCTCCACTTGTGCACTCAGCACTCGTTGCGCAACAAGTCTCACATGATACTCGGTGTCAACAGCAGCTACTTGTTCCTCTACATCATCAAGATCATCGCTTGTCTATCTCATCTCCTCCACTGCAATGTTAGTGCAAGTACATATTCGTCCTCAATATCACTAGTACTTACATAACCACCGTCTTTGGTGGCAAGGTATGCTCACGCCCGGGCGATCCCTCATGGCGTGCCCCATTCCTTGCAACGGTGGCACACAATCCCAGTGGTACGACCAGTGGAAGCAACCGACGAAGAACTCTTGGCTGGTGCCTGCACACTAGTAACTTTACTTACCTCGGGTGCATGTGATGTGGTCGGAGGTGCTGCTGAACGCGTCCTACTCGTGGAGGGGGCAGCAGACCGTGTAGTTGAAGGTGGGGCTATTTTGGCTTGCCCCAGCACTGGTCGTGGTGTAGACATGCTCCCAAAGTTGTTCCTTGGCCTCTGTTATCGTCCCTGTAATTCTTTTTCTGCCAAACATGCAAGTTGGAACAATCTAAGGACGCTATCGTATTCTTTGTAATCCACTATGTCCTGAATTTCATGTCTTCATCCTTCATAAAAACGTGCCATTGCAGCTTCTTCATCCTCAATAATATCACAACGCAACATGCTAATTTGTAGCTCCTGATAATATTCTTCTACGGATCTATTACCTTGGTTTAAGCGCTGCAATTTATTACGCAAATCACGTTTAAAAGAAGGTGGAACAAATCTGTTACGCATAGCAACCTTTAAACCATCCCACGTAGTAGGCGCTAATCCTTCGGTGCATATCCTATTCCACCAAATGATGGTAAAGTTTTTAAATTCACTTGTGGCTTGCCTAACTCTATGTACTTCAGGAACTAAGTGAGCATTCAATTTCTGTTCTACCGTCATCTCCCAATCTAGATATATT
Source organism: Hsuehochloa calcarea (assembly GCA_036346395.1). NCBI lineage: Eukaryota > Viridiplantae > Streptophyta > Magnoliopsida > Poales > Poaceae > Hsuehochloa > Hsuehochloa calcarea. Next base: position 40,999,535 of record CM070593.1, read on the forward strand.
TCAGCATCATAAGCACCCGCAAAAGATGGTATAGAGAACTTAACTTTAGCATATGGATCATCATTAACACGTGCATTATGTTGCTGAACATTATTACCTCTCATACCTTGACGGTTGAAGTTCGGTCGGTTCCGTTGTCGTGCATCAAAGGCGTCGTGGTCGTGCATCTCATTATCATTATCAAACTCATGGTCATGGGTCGCACCGATGTTCCACACGACCAACGTTTGGTGGTCGGTTCACCATTCTTCGAGGCGTGTAGTGAGCGCCGCAATACTATCGCTGATTGAGCGTTGTAATGTGATCGTGGTAGCTTGAAGCTTCCCGTCGATGTCCTCATTAACGGTAGTCGTTGTTCATCCAATAGCGTCATGAGCTCTTCCCTCAAAACACACTCTTGCGCATCCAATCCTTCACCTGACATGGTTAGTAGGAGACAAAAGACAACACAAAGGTATTATCCCTATCACTATTAGGTGGTCGAAGGGTGGAATCACACACTCTCAAGCGTCTTACCAAGCTCTTATGAGTTTCTTACCAAATTGCAGCAGGTGGTCAATTCGGCGAAGGTGGGATGTACAATCACGGCGGAGGCGAATGCGAGAATCCAATCTGAGGGTCGAAAGTATGTGGAGCTCGGACAGCAATGTTTAGTAGCAAGGAATAGCAATAATGAAATCAGTTAGCAAAGTGAACCAAAGCCCTGATGCTAAATCCGATTCTTTGGTCTAAAAGTGCCCCTAGCCCTAGCACACTCTCGATCGAAACAAGGACTCGATACAAAGGAGTCCAAAGGATGCAAGGTGGGCGGTCGTAGACCAACTAGGGTGGTCGAATTGCTTCTTCTTCTTTTCTTTTGCACTTTTTTTGCTTCTTTTCTTTTCTTTTGCACTTTTGCTTCTTTTCTTTTGCACTTTTGCTTCCTCTTTTTTTTTTGCAAGCGTGACCCAAGCCCAAAATTCTTACATTACCTTTTGGATCCGATGAGGTGATTGGGTCACAAACTTTTCCGGAGAGCAGGGTAAATAGGTAATTAAAAGATACTCTCTCTCTCGAACTTGGGCTAGTTCTCATTGCGACTCGGAATCCGACCGGGGATCGAATCCGACCAGGTGGTAGTTCCTGAGTGGATGGTAGAATGGGTGTTGGTCGAAAAAGGAGGTCGTGCGTGCAGGATGGATGGTGGCACGGTGGGCGACGGTGCCGACTAGAGACCAAGAATGCTACTCTAAACCAAACAACAAAGACACCGACGATGGACTCGAACTCAACAATGCGAAACTGAAAACAAAATTGCGAAAGACACAAAGTGGTTTGGACAATGGAATAATTACGATCTAAAACTTTTGTAGGCGGTTTTTTCTGGACTCTAGGTGAGGGAACACAACTAACAAAAGGGGATAAACGAAATTACCTAACGGACAACCTTTGCTCTGATACCACTTGATGAGTCACGGCGGCCCGATCTTCCGATAGGTTCGATTTGGTTCGTCGTGAGGACGTTGACGCTTTGAGGCTTCCGACCAACAGATCGTCACCTCGCAATTCGCTACACCTTACGCTGTCGTTATCGACCACGCTTGCACGCGATCGACCTTACCATGAAGGTTGTTGTTCCTGCAAGCAATCGAAGCAACTCACAAGAACAAGGTAGATGCAATCTGAATTGTATTGCGGATATGGATGAAGTTTACAAGTGTGGTTCCTCAAACCGATAATCGGCGAAACTACAATTGGCAGAATAATCTAAGAAAAACCCGCCTCTAAATTATGGCGGCTACTGTATATATATAGGGGAACGTGAGGAGGTCGACCTAGGGTTGTGCGGCCGTGGGATGAAGCGTACACAATCTGGACTCCGACCTCGTTACGTTTACAAAGTCTTATTCGTTTCCAAAACGGTGACGCAGCACCTTGTGTTGCGTATTTCTGGTCGTAGGACTGGTCCTAGGGTGGTCTTGAGGAGTCCATGCTATCTTTGGTCGTAGATTGTGTCCAACGAGTACTGTGCTCGCTTTTCTGGTCGTAGATTGCTCCAATCGAATCAACTAGTCGTAGGTCTTCTTGTAGTGGTCGTAGATCTTCTTGTAGTGGTCGTAGACCTTCTTGAACTGGTCGTAGTCCTAGATTCCTGAGTACAAGTAAATCATCTCCATTAGGCAGCATCATAGAGTTCTCAAATAATACACTCATCCCTAGAAACGACTTTACCTGATCGATTAAGTGACGTGCTCTAGCTCTTGTCATAGGACCGTGTAGTTCAGCACCCAGATCTGGAGGGTCTTGTGTCATTCGTGTATCCGAAGGAGGGATGTCCTCATCATAAATCCTCCAAAGTAATTAAATGACAAAGATATTGACGAGCTACCTCCGGACTATAGTTCTAGACTCCTAGCTACGTATCGTACCATCGAAGTTGTGATGCAGCTGCGTCTGCCTCATCGTCAATCCTTTCCCTTACATCTTGCAGCATGTCTAAGAAAGTTCACCGTTCCACCTAAAAACCTTGCAAACAATTCATGTTTACAAATTTTACAAACAACGCCTGTTACCTAAACTCCTTGTGCGTCTTGCTTGGCTGCCTTATCGAAATCCTCCCATACTCCCGATGTACTTGACCAGGATCTCTTTGCTCCGGTGGTTACAAATGAAGATGACGTCGTAGAGTCTGATGATGGTATTCCTCCTTGCCCTTTTGGTAACTCCGGTTGGTTTGAGGCATCGAGATTCTCGAAGATGCAAGATCGTCCGGTGAAATTCCGTAATCACCAATGGCAAAACTACCATAATTTTTCATCACGAAAACTGCAAATCGAAACTTATACTATTATTTCTTTCATCTTAGTATAACAAACGATAACAAAAAAAATATGAAAAAACACTATTGTACGTCTTTTGCAAGTTGTTGCTGAAATTTGAATTTATGAATATGTGGCACAATTTTTTTGAATTTGGCCAAACTATCACACAAGGAATCTAAATTTACACAACACAATTTGTAGAAGCGATTGAGGAATTGTTGGGTGTTGAATGAGGAGGGGGTATGGTGACTATTTATAGATAAAAAATTGGATTTTTTTTTTTAAAAAATGCTATTTTTGAACCTCTCAATGAAAAAAGGGTCAAAAATTGATTTTTTGATCTTTTCCTATGCCTAATCGGGCCTGAACGGGTCGGCGTGTCATGCTGTGCCCAAATGTGCCTACACGGGCCTAACGGCCGTAAGCATGCCGCATGGGCGGCCCATTGAGGTATTCTTGACCCAAGCCACGGTGCCGGTCGGCCGTACCAATAGTCCCGTGCTTCGGGTCGGTCCGTGCAGCATGACCTATTTAGACAGCTCTAGATGAGTAGTAGTTTTTTTGTGAGTCCCCTAGTTTTCACGATTTGTTCAACTGACTCTTTTATTATTATTTTAGGGCATGGCATTCGTTCACCTATCAGAAAGAGGTGAGAACCAGCACCAGCACCGACACTGGCGGACAAGGGCACAACGAGCATACCTAGCCAATTGACCTTTGGTCAGTTCTCAATTGTCTCATCTTTTATCAATTTTTACAATTTAGTCATCATCTTATTTTCAAATAGAACACAATTTGGTGGCTAGGTGAAGACCAACAAATCGGTGCAAATTGTTTGTTGGTTTTTTTAGATAACTGATTACATGCTCTCAATGTATGTAAAACATCGTCATGAATGTGATTTTCAACTCTCTTAAATATGTTGTGTGTGTCTAGTAGAAGGTATTGCATTGGTGTATGTACATTAATGTATTTGGGTGAGGGGGAAGGCCAAAGGGGGTGATTTGAATTCATATATATGTGTGTGTGTGCGCGCACGTGTGCATATGTACGTTTATGTATACGTATATGTATACGTATATATATACATATATATGTATGTATGTATAGGATTAATACATTCTACTCTCGGGAGTAGTTACTCCCACCTCTGATATATCACCTAAAAGAACTTGACATGCTCCTTTACCACTTTGGGTACACTCATATAGTAATTATAAGATACTCCAGTGCGAACCACATGAAAAATTCGCAAGAGAGTCCATAGTCTTTAGCATATTTTTGTAAATACCTTCATATTAATATATAAACAGGGGTATGTTTTAAAAACTATAGATACCACCCTAAAAAGATGTAAATACCGCATAAGTGGTCATATATACTCATATACTACGCATACATACTCTCGGTTGCGTAAGGTATTCCCTACGTTGTGAGATACGAAATAGGGAGTAACTACTCACGGTAGTAGGAAAAAAGCTTTCTGTATGTGTGTGTGTGTGTCCCGCATCGCCTCCTCGTCCGCACAGACCGCCCCGCCGCCTCCTCGTCTGCAATGGCGCAACGCCGATAGCCCGACGCCGAGCCACCTCCTCAATCCTCGTGCGCACCTCCTCCTCGCCTCCTTGTTCGCAACGCCGACGTCGAGTTGCCTCCTCGTCTCGTCCGCACCGCTGCACCACCGGCATCGGCCATCGAGCCGTCTCCTCGCTTCCCCGGCCATCTCTTCTCTCTCTGCTCCGGCCTCCTCCTGCGCCGCCGACCGTTCTTCCTCTCCTCCTCCTCCCGGACCTCCAGGCTCTCTCCCGGCTCCCGCGCTGCCCCCGCCCTTCTTACTCAGCGCCAGCGCGGGCACACGACATCGCTGGTGTTGGCTCTCCGAGCCGCTAGGGCCGTGTCGTGCCTGACATGGCCAAACATTGTTCGTGTCGGGCTTGGCCGGCCACCGTGCTGAGGTGGCAGCCTAGGCACGGCCCAGGCTCTCGTGCTGGGTCGACACGATCCATAAACAGTGTGGATCGTGCTGTGCCTGGGCCGAGCCTACGATGTTGTGTCTCGGGCCAGCTCGATAGGTCTGACCCATTTTGCTAGCACTATCAATATCGAACAATTAAACCATACATATCTCCAAACACATCTAGCTGCCAAAAAATTTGACCTGTGTTTTTTGAAAACTATCGTACACTTGATAATCTGCAAAACTGAAAAAACAGAACTATAAGCTTTCTTTCTTTATTTTTAGGAAAAATTAGATATATGTATCGCAAAATGCATGGTTTTGATATATAACACCGAAGAGTTTTTTCTTTAAAATATGTTATTGAAGAGTGATCATATTTAGAGATATGTCATTATATACCCTTTACATCACTTTTGTACATATTCAGACTTCGTACTTGACTCTGTATTTATGTATGGACGAAAATACCACATTTGCCCTATCCATTACACGGACTAGACTCTGTCCTAACATATATGATCATAACTTGTTATGTACACCATGTTACCTTCAAAATATTGAGCTATGCAAAATCGAGGTGGGGGAATGGATCTAGGACCGAACGGATTGGGTCCGGTTGGTAGTAATGTAAGGGCATGTGAGACAAAAAATAGTAATGTAAGGGCATGTGAGACATTTTTGTCTATACAAAAATATACAGTCAAGTACGAGATCTGAATACGTACAAAAGTAATTTAGATGATATATAATGATATATCTTTGAACATGATCACTCTTCAATAATATATTTTAAAGAAGAAATTTTAGTGACATGTTTTAAAACTGTGCAATTTGGCGATGGTATGTACGTAATTTTTCCTTCTTTTTACTTAGAGGGATACGTTGAAGCTTAACCAAGTCCTGCCACTTCACCCGTGCATTGCTTCCTCGATGGTTAGAAACCCCATTCATCCACGGCAAGTGATCCCGGCTGCCGCGCAGCCCCGTCCGATGGGACAACATGAAAAGCGACCTCGCGCTGAGCCCACGGGCCATGTCGCCGGTGAGCACCCGACAGCCACTCTGTCTCTTCCTAATTTCCCCATGGCGGAGCAGCCGCCGTTGGCAGTCCGTGGTTCAGGAGGCGACGATGGCGTCCGTGGCCGCGCTGCCCCCGCCATGCTGCCTCATTTTGTTCTCACTGCGTATCTCCATTTACATGGTTGGTGAGTGGGCCAGAGGGTCATGCGTGCTAGGTGTTCGTTGTATTGCCTGGCAAGAGGTGTTTTGCCTGGCAAGAGGAGTTCTTGGCTTGCCCCTGAACAAGAAATGCTTTAGTCCTCATTAGGGACGATTTAAAGATCCCAATTATTGAACTTGTTTTGTCGTGTATATGTGTTTTCTCTCCAGTACTTGTAGTGTTGCTCGAACATGTTAGTTTTGACACACGATACATCAGTGTTTTTCTAATCATCTGTGCCCTGATAATATCGATAGCGTTGCTTTGGTTACTAGTTTTGTACTTTTGTGTAATATTTTGATTCGTGTCGTTTTTGGTCAAACAGAAAGTTGTTCTGTTAAGTTTGGTTAAGTGGTATAATGTATTACCGTAGTTACCAACTCTGGAGGGGATACAGCAATATAATCTCAACAAAGACAGGATCAGGGAAAGTATATGGAATGTAGAAGATATGCTAAACTGATGTAGTGATGTCAGATTGCCCATGGAAGATGAGTTCATAAGACATGCTTTCAATCTGTATATACATTGGTGCCTGACTGCCTGGCTACTTGCTGTGAGTTTTTTGAGGGAGATGTTCATGATGTAGTTCATCATGTGCTGAATGTACAGAGATGCCATATGCTTTAAACACCGCCAGCATGTATAACATTTACAGTGCTTGTTTTTAGTGTTAAACTATCTGTTTCATGGCATTTGCATGTTTGTCCAATCATATATTTTTTTCTATTTGTTAAGTAATTTAATGTATCTACTTAAGCACTTGACAGCTTATATATTTTAAGTTGATTGTCAACAATATTGATCTTAGACTGAATCAGTTTCTTACTATGTACATTCTGAATAGTAGCTTGTATTTTACCTGTGGCTGCATCACTGCATGCCCTCTTGATTCCTTGCAAGTTACTTTCTGAACATGAACTTGTTAGCCATTGTTCTTGTACATGTTTATATGTTCATGCAGTATGTCTGACTATATCAAAGGGTGTATGAGTATTAGTAAAGGTGGACAAATGGATAACAACAATGGGAAATATTTGATATCATGAATGTACTTCCTTTTCCGTGGTTTCTCTTATTCTGCTTTTTACAATAAATTAGGTACTTGCTCTATTTGTTTCACCTACATTGTTGGTTATGGAATGAAGACACATTACTCTTCAAATGCTTTTACATGCTCTTCTGAATTTTATTAGCATGCTGCTCATTGCTCGGTCTTCCGTTTGTTCTGGGGTTTATTGATTCAGTTCCTCATACCGTGATATTGTTGGATTCTGATGAGGTTGATCCTTTCAAAACAGGAAGTAAGTTTTGTAGTGTGATCTTCAAAAGCAGTCAAGATGGTTAAGTTCACAGTTGAAGAGATGCGCAGGATTATGGACAGGAGGCAGAACATTCGTAACATGTCTGTTGTCGCTCATGTGGACCATGGTACGTGCAACTAGAGCGATCTAAGTCCGCATAAATTATTATTATATTTTGCCTGGTACCTATTATGCCTGCATTCTTATTTATGTTAGGAATAGACTTGTATTGCAAAGGGGTCAATGGGGGCCAATATATACAAGTATATAGTAGGAGCACAATATGCAGGAAACACCCTAAACTAGGGAAGAATAGCACATCATATATATATATAGGAAAATGGTAGGGTACTCCTGGGAGTATGTACTTCCGCTTCTCATATACCACTTAAATCGTATGATGATACATCTTTATCTATTTGAGAATACTCTAATAATGATGATAAGGTACTCCAAAGTGAGTTACATGAAAATTTTCATTAAAGTTCACTTTTAAAAGAAAAAATTTGTGTATATACTTCTTTTATATATGAAAAAGGGTATATAACAAAATAAAAACTCAATGGAATTTTTTTAATCAAGTCACATTGGAGTATCTTATAATTAGTATTTAAGTATACTGAATGTGATAAAGAAGTATAATATGTTCATTTAAGTGGTATATTAGAAGTGGAAGTACATACCCCCAAGAGTACGAAATAAACATCCTATACACACACACACACACACACAAATACACACCCCCTCAAACTCATGGTGGATCAATAACACTGAGTTTGAAGAGAAAAAGGTTGTGCTAAGCTCTCGTCTGTGCCTTCGTAAAGAAGTCAGCTAGTTGAAGTTCCGAAGGTACGTACTGAAGAGCCACGACACAGTCACGCACTGCGATCTCATATAGGAAGCATAAACTCCAATATGCTTGGTGGGTTCATACTTCACTGGATCTCGCATAATCTTGATCGCGCGATCTTTGTCAAACAAAAGAGAGTCGATCGCGATGCAGAGACACCAAAATCCTAAAGGAGCCATCGTAACCAAGTAACCTCAGCTGTCAACGGCGCCATAGCCCTCAACTCAGCCTCAGCACTCGAGTGGGAAGCGCTATCGCTTTTGGTCTTCGAGCAATCGAGATGATCCAAGGAAAACACGATGGCGAAAGAGATCAACGATCGGGTGATCACTAGCCCAAGTCGCATCGGTACACCTTGAGCCGCAAGGAGCTGGAGCAAGGAAAGAAAAGCGACGAGAAGCGGTGCCACGAAGATATCGAAGGACACGAAGGTGGTATAGTGAAGCTGAGTGGGAGCCAAAACGAATCAACTCAGAATGTGAAAAAGGTGAGAGATGTCAGGTTGAGTGATCCCAAGATAGACAAGACTACCAACAAGGTGACTATCTACCAACATGGTGACGATAGCGAGTGAGATCCTAAAGGGGCTCTCCATTAGTGAGTCGAAGGTGAACTCCAAGCTCCATGGGAGTATCCACTGTGCGCTGATCAGTGAGAAGCGCAAGTAAGAAGGTCTTGAGTGTACTTCTCCTAGGAGTGGTAGTAGCTCTCAGGCGTAGAAGTGACCTCAATCCGAAGAAAGTAGTGAAGTAGACTCATGTCAGACATTAAGAACTTGTCACTGAGACGCTTCTTCACAAAATCGATTTACTGAGGATCATCATCGATGATCATACCATCAACATACAGAAAAAGAAAAGTCTGACCACGAGGAGAGGTGTGGACAAAAAGAGTAGGGTCATGGTCATTAGCGGTGAAACCGACCTCAGTGACAACAGAGAAGCGCTCAAACCAGGCTTGAGGAGCTTGCTTGAGCCCGTAGAGAGAGTGACGAAGACGACACACCATGCCATTAGGGACAGAATACCTAGGGGGCGGCTGCATGTAGACATCCTCACACGCTCGCCATTGAGGAAGGCATTATTGACGTCTAGGCGAGAAATGGACCACTAGTGAAAGAAGCAACGGCCAGAAGGGTCCGAACGGTTGTCATGTGAGCAACAGGCTCAAAAGTCTCGTCGTAGTCACGACCATGCTTCTGCTGAAAACCACGGGCCACTAGACGAGCCTTGTAGCGCTCAAGAGAGCCATCGAAACGAGTCTTAATCTTGTATACCCACTTGCACGTGATCAGAGTAACACAAGCAGGTAGGGGAACAAGATCCAAAGTCCTGGTGTGCTCTAGGACAACAATCTCCTTAGCCATCGCCTGCTACCACTCTGAATGAGCAGCAGCCTCGCGGTAAGTCAGAGGCTCAACAAGAGCGATGGTACGTAAAGCCATAGCGCTCGGGAGGCTCGACGGTCCAAGCGATCACGAAGATCATACCTGGGGGAGGCTGGAGCTAGACCGAGCAAGGACGACGTAGTGAAAGGAGTAGAAGGCTCAACTGGAGTAGTAGACCTTGGATGACGAGAGTAGTGCATCGAAAAAGGGGAGATCTCAACAGGAGAGCTGGTAGGAACCTCCGGAGGTGAGGAAACCGGAGGAGACGGGAGAGATTGTGGTGAAGGAGACTCTGGTGGAGGAGACGGTGGGGACTGATACGAGGGTGGTAAGACACGAACTAGAGGAGGCGAAGAGTCAGGAAAAGTCAAAAAGGAAAGTGACTCAGCGGAAGCATAGCTGGTGGGAGAGGAACAAGGATAGTAAGGATGAGACTCATCACAAGTGACGTCTCAAGAGATCCTCATTCGTCGAGCAACAGGATCATAGCAACGATAACCCTTATGCTCGTAAGCGTAGCAAAGAAAAACACACTCGACCAGCCGAGCAACGACTTGGTGCACTCACGAGTGGAAGAAGCGCACGTGTGAACACAACCAAGCAATGAAGGTGGTGTCTTGGGTGGCGAACCAGTGAGACGCTCAAAAGGGGTGCATCCCTTGAGAGTAGAAGAGGGCCGGTGATTGATAAGAAAGACAACGGTAGAGACAACCGAAAAATGAGGTCAGGTGGGACATGAGAAGTAAGCATGAGAGCACAAGCTGTCTCAAGAAGATGACGGTGCTTACACTTAGCGACACCATTCTGAGCATGAGCATCAGGACGAATACTGAGGGAGAGTGCCCTGCTCAGCAAGAAAAAGACGAAGTGAAGTGGAGAGATATTTACCAGTAGAATATGCATGGAAAATACGAATGGTCGACTCAAACTGAGTGCGAACCATGGTGGTAAATTGCTGGTAAATGGAAAGAACCTGACTGTGAGAAAACATAAGATAGAGCCAAGTGTATCTCGAATAATCGTCAATAAAGATCGCATAATAGGTATGACCCCCTTTTGAAGTGAAGGGAGCCGATCCCCAGACATCAGAGTGAATCAAATCAAAAGGACGCTGAGACTCAGAATTGCTAGAGGGATAGGGGAGTTGCAGTTGTTTGCCAAGCTTGCAACCCGTACAATGTAAAGTAGTGTCACCAGAAACAGAACCTAGAACACCACTCCCTACTAGAGACGAAAGACGAGAACCACCAATATGACCTAACCGATGGTGCCACTGGACAAAAGTGGTGGTGGAAGAAACAGCTGAAGTCGAGGTGGTGTTACTGGCTGACTGGCTGGTGGAGGCAGTAGAAGGAAGATGCAGCCGGTTGAGCTCCCAAAGACACTGAGAATCATGGCGCCTAGGACCAGTCCCAACCAAAATCTCCGTACGACGATCCTGAACACAACAAGAGTCAGAATCAAGGATGATACGACAACCATGACCCACGATCTGACCACCTGACATAAGCTGCATAGTAAGACTAGGAACATGGGATACAGTTGGAGCACGAATAGACGAGGTGGAGAGAGTGCCTCTTCCTACAACAAGAAGAGATGTGCCATCCATGATCGAGGCTGTGAGAGGAAGATCGGGTGGTCTCACGAAGTAAGATGAGTGGTCCGGTGTCATGTGGAAAGAGGCAGGAATCCGTAAGAATCGAGGAGATGATGTAGAAAAAAAATTAGCATCTATCATCCATACGAAGCCCTTTGAGCCTTTGCAATTTTTTCTTTTGGTTTGCTTGTTGAATATTTAGTTACATTATCGTGTCTAGTTCTTGATCTTTAGTTCTAGTTATTGTCTAGTTGGTAGTTGTCTAGATTGCTTCGTGTTTTTCTTTTGCATTAACAAGCAATCATTCTTTTAGGGTTTTAGTTTTGCATCTAAAGCAAGGAAAATTCGTGAGGTTAGAACTCCTCTAATCTGCACAAAAAAAAGAGAACACCTTCTTTGTATTCGTGCCTTGTTGAAAACCCTAGAGCCGACAAAAAAAAAATAGACGGAGAAAGAGGGCCTGCCAAAACAAAAGGCGTAGTAGAAAAAGGAAAAAAACAATCTTACACAAAACGGTGAAAATTGGTGGAGCCGCTTCTATGCATATAGCCTGGTACAGCACAAAAATTTCAGCAAGATTAGCCACGGAATCAAAAGATATAGCAATTTAAAATTGAAACCAAGTCGGTTTCGATCCGAAATCTGATTAGTTCGAGAGACCTTGATAAAAGCAGGCATAACTTTGCATATGGTGTCCGATTTGGGCGTTCTTGGAATCGTTGGAAAGCTAACAACGAAGCGCATACTTTCACTTAATCACTAGTCTCCCTCGAGAACCCAAAATCGGTCATTTCGGCTCCGAGGTCGCGTCACAAGTTTTCGGTTTTTCCGTTTCTTTTAGTCTTCCCATCGAATTTGGGGTTCGTCTCCATTTTGCAAAGTTGTAGATCTCATCGAAACCTTTCAAGCGAGTATATATAAGCCATATGAAACTTTGCTTTTCATCTCTTGAGACTAACTATTGTTTTACTGCTTAAACTAAAAATTTGTATTTCTGTTTGCGTTATTATTCCGTTTTGTGCTCTACATCGTGTGAATCATCTTGTGCCCTACAAAGAAGTTTGAGTAGTTGGTTAAGCGTCTCTCCTAGCACTTGTTGTAAGTTTTCCATTGCTTACATCAAGTCACATTTATCTTTTCTTGATGTCGTATATACACATCTCTTAGTGGGGCTTTGATTAGCTAAACTTTGATTAGACTAGGATCGGTACTTGTGACTAGTACTTTAGAGCGCTTTTCAATTTTGCATCTTGAATTGAATAATTGCTATTCCTTTGCTACATACTAGCCTTAGGCTCCACTTCCTACTAACTTAGCGGTCTGATTCCTGCATAATCGTTGGGGTGATCGCAAGTGAGAGTATTACTGAACCCGACCACCGGTTGTACCACTTCCTTCTTTGCATTGGTAGAACTTGTAAGAACTAGGTATAAGCTTGAGTGTGAGTGACTTGATTGAGCCTCGAGAACCTTGTAGTTGATAGGGACATATACTGCACAATTTGTTCTTTGCTTTGATACCTAACAATGGCGGGTTCATCGTCACAAAGAGGCAGCATGAGCACAACAATGAGGAAGATGCACCGCTCGGTCCTCGCACAAAAAGAAATCATCTTGGCGCTTTTCTCGCATCTTTGGATCAACATTCGGGCGTATGGAGTTGATTTTAGATCGCTTTTCTTGACGAACTTCTGCGTTGGCTACCGTGTGGAAGCGACTAGAGAAACTCCACCTTACATTGCCGCCCAGCTACTTTGTCGGTATTGCATTATAGCCAGTAACCCATCCGTTGCTCGCTCATGGGCGATGAGGTGAAGATGAAGCGAACCCATATGTTCAGCGATACGGGTCAGATGGTGATTTCAATCCCATTAATGATCGTGATCACCAACAACAACGCTTCAATCGACAAGGTATGCGAAGAGAGCCACCACGTGAAGTACGTGACCATAATGATTCACTTGGTAAAATTAAATTCACTATACCTCATTTTCTTTGGTAAATATGATCCACGATGCTTATCTCACATGAGGGTTAGTTGTGGACCAAAAATTTGCATGCCATGAATTTCTCTCACAATAAAAGGTTAGAATTTGCTACTAGTGAGTTCACATGATTTTGCATCTATTTGGTGGAGTGAATATGTGCGTACTCATCAAGGACATACCTAGAACATGGAATGCTTTGAAAGAGCAATGAGGCGTAGGTTTGTACCTTCATATTATTCACGTGATTTGCTTAATAAATTACAGCGGCTTAAGAGCGAGGGTAGTAGTTACATAGAAGACTATTATCAAAAATTGCAAAGCTGGTTTGTTGCGTTGTGGTTTAGAAAAAGCGAGGATGCTAAGATGGCTAGATTTTTGGGAGGGTTAAGCCGTGAAATTCGGGACATTTTAGACTATAAGAGAATATGATTCTATCAACGTTTTTATTCCATATTGCTTGCAAAATTTGAGAGAGAAGTCTGAGGTCGGTAATCTCGCTCCGAGGGCAATATTGGAGGAACTTTTGCGGGTCGGCCAAAGTGACAACATCACATGACATCCTCCTCCACTTCGGCCGTGCACCCTGCTAACTGCTTCAACTCCTATACATATCCTGATGCAAGCAAACCCATAAAAGTACAAGCCCTTACAAAAGTGCTTCTACATTGCTTCTCGTGAGGCGATCTAGAGATGTGCAATGTCACATTTGCAAAGGATTTGGGCACTTGATCTGCGATTGCCCAAGTCGTGACTTTGCTTATCAAGGACAATGGTGAGTACCTTATTAGCGATATTGAGAGAAGAACATGTGTTGGTTGCAACTAACAATCTTTGGTGATGGCGAGGAAGAACATATAAACCATGAGGCGATCGACATGTACCAAAGCCTAGTTGTTGATGTGTGCTAAGTGCTCAAATGGAACTTCTTTGAACAAAATCAGCGCCACATTTTGTTTCAATCCAAGTTCGTCATCAAGGAGCGTTCATGTAGAGTCATCATTGATGGCGGGAGTTGCAACAACCTTGCTAGCATAGACATGGTCGAGAAGCTTGGCTTGCACAACACAACACCCTCATCCTTACTACATCCAATGGCTGAATTCTTGTGGTAAAGTTGAGAGGTAACTAAGCTAATGGCGTACACTTTTCTATTGGATCATATCATGATTATGTTGATTGTGATGTCATACCTATGTAAGCATGCTCATTATTATTAGGTAAACCTTGGCAATATGATAGATATCTTGAACATCATGGTAGATCTAATCATTATACTTTCACATATAAAGAAAAGAAAATCACTCTGCTTCCAATGTCTCCTACTTGCTATATTAAAGGATGAATTAGAAAGAAGCTGCGAGAACAAGTAAGGAGAAGACACAAGTTGATCAAAGATTATAGCTCAAGTGAAATTAAATTGAAAGCTCTGTTATGTTAGCTACAAAAATTGATTCCATTGATATGGCAAAACATGAATCTAAATGTCATACTATGATTTGTAAAGAAACTCAAGTGTCCATTAGAAGAAGTGCATGTTTCTTTGCCTCCTGTTGCTACTAACCTTTTGCGGGGAGTGATGACTTGAGAAAACAAATGAGTCGGGGCGACTCAAATTCAAGAAAGGGAGGATGATGAGGACATCGACCCTAAGGATACAACCCAACGCTTCAACTTCTTTGCTTTGCATCCTCTACTTCCTTTACTTGCAACATCTTCTCCAATTGGACTTTCGGCTAATGCAATGCCATATTACCCAATTAGATCGAGCTACGTCTACATGCCATGGTGCTACGTCTACATACCATGGTACTATGTGTATGCCACCATGGTGCTACTACATGTATGAGCGAGTTCAAAGTGGATACATTTTGGTCGAATCGATTTCGGAATCAACTTTGTGGCACCAACAAAACAGATATAACTTTTGCAAGCGGAGTCCGATTCGGGTGTTCTTGGGCTTGCATTGGAAAGCTAACGACGATATCTTTCCAGCGGATCCAGCCTCACCTCAAATTCCTTCTGTAGACTTGGAATCGTCAAAAGAAGGTGCTATGTCACTAATTTGGGCGATTTGGGCCTTGTAATCGTGCGGAATTGGCCCATATGCAGCAGGCCGCACAGGGGTGTGATTCCTGTTCATGTGAACAGTAAGTCGTGTAACTAGTCCACCTCTATTTCTTTTAGATTTGTGGCTCCTCGTCTCCTATTTAAGGAGGGCCTTTTCTAATTTAAGTGGATTTTGTTTAGTTAAAGTTAGCCTTGTTGCAACCGTGTATTGGCTTATTAAACTAGACCAACCATAATACCCTTTCCGAAATCCCAATTTTAATATTTCAATCTTTATTTGCAATTTAGGTTGCTTTATCTTGTTCTTGCGTGCTTCTTGGTGTATCACGAGGAATGCGACCTTAATGGTCCAGTCAGCAGGTATTCGTGCATGGTTGATAACGACTTGTCGATCAGTTCGGCGATTGCGTGGTTTGAGCCTTGCGTGTTCATAGCAGGATCGTCGAGTTGAGCGGCAGCCTCACTGGGACTTATCGTTCTCATCGAAGATCGGGCCAACAAATCAAACCTTAGGGTTCATCAATGTACAGAAGGAGAGGTGGTGGTAGCGGGACGAAGGCGTGGCAATGAGCACAGTGCTTTGAGGAGAAGCGACAAGCGTCGAAGCGGTGAAGAGCATCTCACGGTGCGTCTGCTCCAAGGAACTCTGGCGTGAACATTGGTGGGAGAGATCGGCCCCTCGAAGTGTGGCCCGCTCGGTGAGCCTTCATACAGCGGCGGTATTGGGCGGTGTGCCCAGGCCGGTCCACGATGTAGTCCTGATGAAGAAAGAGGTGGGAAGCGATGGCGGCTGACGCGAAGCGAGAGAGGCGAGCGTAAATGGCTTGGTGTTGGGGTGTGAACAACCAAGGCGAAGACTCTCTTGTAGAATCCTGCTGTTGCGAAGCGAGACTTCCTCAAATCGAATAGCATCGAGAGCCTCAATATGGAGGAAGAGGCATCTCGTCGACAGGCGAGTGATCCACCTCATACCGGGCGAAGAAGCGGGTGAGGAGAGCTCGTGGAAGACGAGTCTCCAAGTGAACTGTTGGCGTACACAACAAGTCACGAGGACAAGCATACATTCGGCCCAGAGAGTCAGGCGACACCAAACGCGTGGCCAAGCTAGCGGTAGAAAGGCGTCCACGATGGCATCCTGCTTTTCGAGGCTCCTCCACTGAAGGCGGAAAGGTACAAGACCTCGCTCTTGACTTCTGCGATGGGCATGAAGGCGATCCGCATCTCCTTGGCGTAGACAAACCCAAGCACGCCGGATGCGTGCTAGGGCTTAATGTTAGCCCGCCCGCGATGGCAAAGGCCTTAGCATCCCCATCGTTCCACACGTCGTAAGCGTGGAAGCTGCGTTGGTACTCCTCGGCGCCATCCTCAAGGCGGCATTGCGGCCATTGAACATCCTCGATTATCGGCGAAAAGCAGGCTCGGTTGGCGGGGCCAGGGCCGAAGCCGGTAAAGGCGCTTGTCGGTGAGAGTAGAACCAGCGGTATTGTCCCCGGTGAATCCTCATGTCTTTGGACAAACTTCGCGGTGAGTTAGCCGTTGAAGGTGACCGGCGGCCGGAGCAAGGGCAGTACACTGTGCTCGAGTTTGGAGGATTGCCATCGTGTGGGATGGTTCGCGCGATCACACAAGAAAGCAGAGAAGTGGTGGCGCTTTGATCCGGAGGAGGCGGCGGTACAAACCGAGAGGCGGCAACCCGGATGGGTGGCGTCGGGGCGGTGCTGGCGGTGGATCCGAAGCGAAGCGGCAGCTCCGGTGTCATCGGGGAAGAGGCGAGGCGGGCGAGCGGGAACACGGGAGATCCGCGACCACCGCTGGCGGTCGAAGCGAACGCGAAAGCGGAGAAGATCCAAGGCGACTAGAGTCAGAAAACGCAGCAGCGAGGCGGAGTAGAGCCGCGGCGTCGGGAAGAGCCCGACCAGATCGAGCGAGAAGCCAATCGGCGAGTGGATCGGCCGGGAGACAACCAATCGGCGGTAGATCCAAGCCCGAATCCAGCGGCGGCGATAGGAAGCTTCGGATCAGGAAAGCAGACCGAACCACGGAAGGGTGGCGGCGTAGAGACAGCGGCGGCGGATCTAGCGATCGGGAAGAAACCTAACCCTAAAGCGCGGATACCATGTTAGGAATAGATTTGTTGTATTGCAAAGGGCCAATATATACAAGTACATAGTAGGAGCACAATGCGCGGAAACACCTAAACTAGGGAAGAATAACACATCATATATATATATATATATATATATATATACATGGAACACATTAAGCTGTTCAGATTTACTTAGTGTGTTACTATCAAGTTTATGTCTCCTCTTAAGATTGTTTTAGAACCTTATGGTGTGTGGAAATATCAAGCAATCTCAACTCTAAGGAACATGGAATCAATTATTACAGCCTATTTATGGTTAATGCTTATAGCAAGTCAAAAGTATCATTTCTTATCTGCAGTTTCTCAGATTTCAAACTTATAATCTACATAGAATTAGTAATATCAATATGCTCTTCTCATTAACAAGGGCTGAACGAGTCTGTTTGCTTACGTTGTCTTGAAATTTATGTAGGCTAGTCTGTAGCAGTGTACCTGTGTCCTGCTGTTGAGAGAGGGGTTGGCCTCACTGTCCTTATATATTGGTTATCTTTGCAGGCAAATCTACACTTACAGATTCCCTAGTGGCAGCTGCTGGGATTATAGCCCAGGATGTTGCTGGTGATGTTCGAATGACTGATACTCGTGTAGATGAAGCAGAGCATTGGTATTACAAATTTACAATCAAATCCACTGGTATCTCTCTTTACTATGAGATGGCGGCAACTCACTCAAAGAGTTACAAAGGGTGAGAGAAGGCGGAAATGAATACCTGATCAAACTTATTGACTCACCTGGCCATGTTGATTTTTCTTCAGAGGTCACAGCTGCACTTCGTATAACTGATGGTGCTTTGGTAGTGGTTGACTGTATTGAGGGTGTCTGTGTACAAACTGAAACTGTGCTCCATAAGCCCTTGGTGAGAGGATTAGGCCTGTCCTCACTGTGAACAAGATAGATGGACAGATGTTTCCTTGAACTTCAAGTTGGTGGTGAAGAAGCCTACCAGACTTTCTCCTGTGTCATTGAGAATGCTAATGTTATTATGGAAACTTCGAAGATGCACTCCTTGGTGATGTTCAAGTCTATCCAGAAAAGGGAACTGTTGCTTTCTCTGCCGGCTTGCATGGTTGGGCTTTTACCTTGCCTAACTTTGCAAAGATGTATGCATTGGAGTTGATGAATCCAAAATGATGAAGAGGCTTTGGGGTGAGAACTACTTTGATCCAACCACAAAGAAATGGACCATCAAGTACACTGGCTCTGCTACTTGCAAGAGAGGTTTTGTTCAGTTCTGCTATGAGTCCATCAGGCAAATCATCAGCACCTGCATGAATGATCAGAAAGATAAGTTGTGGCCTATGCTGCAGAAGCTTGGTGTTACCATGAAGTCTGATGAGAAGGACCTAACTGGCAGAGGCTCTGATGAAGTGTGTTATGCAAACTTGGCTTCCAGCCAGTAATGCACTTCTTGAGATGATGATATACCACCTTCCATCTCCAGCAAAGGCACAGAGGTATCGTGTGGAGAACTTATATGAGGGCCCCCTTGATGATATCTATGCAGCTGCCATTAGACTTTTGATCCAGAAGGTCCCCTTATGTTATATGTTTCAAAGATGATTCCAGCATCCGACAAGGGGAGATTCTATGATTTTGGTCGTGTCTTCTCAGGAAAGATTGCAACTGGTATGAAGGTCCGGATCATGGGTCCCAATTATGTCTCTGGCCAGAAGAAAGATTTGTATGTAAAGAATGTACAACGAACTGTTATCTGGATGGGCAAGAAGCAGGAATCAGTGGAGGATGTCCCTTGTGGTAACACTGTTGCTATGGTTGGTTTGGATCAGTTTATCACAAAGAATGCTACCCTGACTAATGAGAAGGAGGTTGATGCCTGTCCAATCACAGCAATGAAATTCTCAGTGTCCCCTGTTGTGCACTGCAAGGTTGCCTCTGACCTTCCCAAGCTTGTTGAAGGTTTGAAACGTTTGGCCAAGTCAGATCCTATGGTTGTCTGTACCGTCGAAGAGTCTGGTGAGTGCATGAACAGTTCACATGTACTGTAGTGCCCCGAAATATTCATGCAGACCCCTCTGAGCGCATTAATAGTTAGAAAATAGAGATAGCATAGTTAGTTTCTTTATTAGTTGGGTTTACTTCCTTAGAGATGTATTCTATCTAATAGAGATAAGTTTTCTTGAGAAATAAAGATTGTTTCTTAGAGGTAAGTCGAATTAGTCCCTATAAAGGGATAACATGTATCCATTATCAATCTAGCAAGAAAAACCAAGAAACAATAGTTTATCCCGCTATGTCTATCTTCCTCCTCTAAAGTCCCTCTCCTTAAAGCCGTCATTGCCAAGCGGTCCTCTCGATGGTGTTTACCTGCTATGAACTAAGGTTCATGACATTTTAGTATCGAGCCACTCACTATAAGCTTCTATCTTTGAGTTGATGTCCTTGATGAAGGTTGTGGAGAGGAAGATGATAGCCACCACCAAGAAGATGATGGTCACCGTAGAAGATGAAGACTATCTTGGAGAAGATGATCGTGGCGACAATAGCGAAGCCTTCCACGGCGTGGCGGAGCTACCTCAAACAAGCTAGCGGTGGCGCTACCCGCAGACCAGCGTAGAAGATGATCGCGATGGTTGCGTTCTTTGTCGAAAAAGTGCTTGCATGCCGGTGCAGCAGCCACATCTTATCGTTCTGCGCGAAGCCCATACAGCTCTGCCAAAAATCTGTCGTAGTATGCAGTGTAACTTTTTAGGAGTTCTTCCATGCCTGCTGCAATAGTTAGTGAGTTCATTTATTAGAAAAAAGATAGGGCAAATGCGATACCACAATTTTCGTGGAAAACCCTTGCGGAAAAACCACGGGCGTATGGCGATGATCACTATATGTGGAGGGATTACAAGTCGCTCGGGATTACAATGAAGCAGCGTGCTTCATATGAGGCATACAAGGGGTATATATGGGGTAAGGGCGTAGAGTCAAGTCGGACACTTGTCAGCTAAAATAGAAACCAATCAAACTCTTCGGATAAGTCAATTCGGATCACAATTTCAACAATCTCACCTTGAGGCGAATTTCCTCTTCAACAATAATGAAGAATCTTCAATCACTATAATATCTCCACAATAAGATAAAAGAATCGTCGTTGCCAATTAGTCTCTAGGACTAAGCTGTAATACCAACTAAGCTTGAGCAAAGCTCAAACTTAGAAAGCAGAGGCCCCGTCATCATCATCAATTTGGATTATCATGAGTACTTATCTTGCACACCTTGACATCACCTTGAGCAATGACACCTCGAATAAAGTGATATCTCACATCAATGTGCTTTGTTCTCTCATGGAACATCGATCCTTTGTAAGAGCATATAGCACTCTGACTATCACAAAATATGGTAGTGCAAGAATTTTTCTCCACAAAGCTCATTGTACAAACCTCTCAACCAAATGGCTTCTTTACAAGCTTGAAATAGCCATATATTACCTTGATGGTAGATAAGGCAGCGATAGCTTGCAAACTTGCCTTCCATTCTTGACACAACCACCAATGGTGAAAACATAACTGTGAGAGATCTTCTTTTGTCCAAATCGCTTGACATAATCGAGTCAACATACCCAACAAGTTTATCTCTAGAAGTTCCAAGCGCAAGCGAGTATTAGAAGTACCACATGATATCACGAAAATCCATTGAGCGCTTTCAATGCTCTTTTCGGGATTAGCCATGTATCTCTGACAACACTCAATGCATGAGATAAATCGGGGAGAGAACAAACCATGGCATACATAAGAGAACCAAGCTGCCTTTGGAATATGGAACTCTAGACATGTGCTCAATATCATAATCGATTTCAGGACATAAAGTGAAGATAATCTGAAATGTGAAGCTAATGGGTACTCCTTGGTTTTGCATCATGCATATTAAGCGACGAAGAACTTTCTCAATATAACCTTCTGACTAAGGTATAACTTGCGATTTCCTCTCTCTAATAATCTCCATGCCAAGAATTTTCCTTCTTTGCACCTAAGTCTTTCATCTCAAATTCCTTACTCAAATGTGCTTTCAGTTTTGCTATTTCAGAGCTTATCTTTGTGCAATCAACATATCATCAACATAGAGAAGCAAATAAATAAATTTGAACCATTGGCAGTTTTTAAATAAACACAGCTATCATAATCGGATCGCTTGAAATTATGAGAGATCATAAAAGGTCAAATCTCTTGTACCATTGCCTGGAGATTGCTTCAAGCCATAAAGAGATTTCTTTAACCTACAAACAAGGTGTTCTTTTCGAGAATAACAAAACCCTCGAGGTTGATCCATATAAATATCTTCTTCAACTCCCCATGTAAGAATCGGTTTTAACATCCAATTACTCAAGTTCATAATCATGCATAGCAACAATCTTGAGTAAAGTGCGAATAGAACTATGCTTCTGGCGGGAAAAGACATCATTAAAGTCAATACACGGAATACGGCTATAGCCTTTAACAACCTTGCTTTATATATTCTGGTTCGGTTGGTGGGAATACCTTCTTTTCTTTTGAAAACCCACTTGCAATGAGCAGGCTTCTTCACTTGCTTAATTTCACTAGTTCCCAAGTGCTATTCTTTTCAAGTGACTCCATCTCATCATGCATAAGCGGTTATCCACTTATTACGATCGGTGGAATCAATAGCCTCGAGTATGATGAAGGTTACTGCATTACCTTCAATTTCTTACCTTACACTCAAAGCATAAGCGGCAATATTAGCTTCTTCAATTAATCTCTTGGGTGGATTAATCTCCCTCCTAGATCATCAGCTGCAATGGACCGTTGTGGTGATTGCTCACAAATAGGAGGATTCTCAATAATAGGTGCATCATGAACACCAATATTTTCCTTATCGATCGTTATCTCAACCAATAAGATGATCCACTGAACACTTGAATTACTTACTCTCAGCGAGGGAGCATTAGTAGGCGGGTTTATCATGAAGCATAGCGATTCATTAAAGACAACGTTTACGCTAATCACAACCTTACGTGTTCTGAGATTCCACAACTTGTATCCTTTGACACGGATTTATAACCAAGAAAGATGCATAATGACTCTAGGCTCTAATTTTCCATTATCAACATGAGCATAAGCAATGCAACCAAATACTTTCATTTACGAATAATTTCTTTGGTGAACGGACCATACCTCAATTGAGTCTTTTTTCAATTGTAATATTGGGAGACCGATTAATAAGATAGCAAGCGATGAAGCGGCTTCACCATTAACGTCTATGCAAACTGCATTAGACAACATGCTGTGAGCTTTGGAAATAATGGTTACATTCATACGTTCGGCTACCGTTTTGTTGAGGGTACGAGAGCACGTGTAATGCCTAACAATGCCTTCGATCTTGCAATATGATTCAAATTCATCGAACAGAATTCCATACCATTATCGGTCTGTAAGTTTCTTTACCTTCTTTTCGTTTGTCTTTCAACCATAGTCTTCCACTCTTTAAATCTTGAAAATACTTGTGATTTATGCTTCAGAAATAAGGCCACACTCTTCTAGAATAATCATCAATGATTGTCAACATATAATTAGCACCGCTAGCGATGTCTTGAGATGGTCCCCATAAATCAGAATGCACATAATCCAAAATACCTTGATGGTATGAGTAAAGTATTAAATCTCACCCTCTTGTGTTTGCCAAACACACAATGCTCTAAAATTTCAACTTGGTCGATGCTATGTCCATCAAGAAGTCCTCTCTTGCTCAATTCGCCAAACCAAGCTCACTCATATGCCCAAGGCGCATATGCCAAAGATTAGTAACATCGAATTAGATAATGAACTTGAGATTGCAAGCAACATTACGATATTGTAGTACCTTGCGGATGGTGCAGTTAGCGATTAATATCGACTTTCATCACAACAAGAGAGCCTTTTAATACCTTTAAAACTCCACCTTCACTGAATACTTGTACCCTTTAGTATCAAGAGTACTCAAAGAGATGAGGTTCCTTTTCAAATCTGGAATGTGCCTCACATCGTCAAAGTTCGACAATACCATCAAACATCTTGATCGCAGAGCAGAACCAATTCTGCAACCTTACAAGATGAGTTATCACCCATCAACACGGTACCACCTTCAATAGATTCATAGGTGGCAAACCAATCCCTATTAGGGCACATATGAAAAGTGCGGGGGAATCAAGAATCCATTCATCATTGGTCTTAGCACATCCGGCCAAAGGCAACAAAATTTCTCCATTAGGACTATCATCGACCAAGAGAGAGCTTTACCTTCATCATCTGGTTTACCTTTTGGCTTATAGTAGCGACTCTCTTTCTTTATTTTGCGGCTTCCGGCATTCGTAGAGATGTCGTGCCCACTTTTCTTGCAATATTTGCACGACTTGTATTTGCCTCTTGAATTTGACCTACTCTTATAGCGTTTGGACTTTTACCTCGAGATCCATTGTTTGAGTTCTTCTCCTTTGCTCGCCACTTACGAAAAAAGCACTCTGCCCTGCGAGCTTGAATTTTCGTAAGGTACCATATGTTTCATCTTCTCCTTTGCATGCAAAGCTTCATAAACTTCATTAAGATGAGAGTATCTCTACTATATAATATGGTATCTCTCCGAAATTTGAAAAAGAACTAGGCAAATGAACACAAAAGAATAAGACCCAAATCCTCATCATCATATTTTACCTCCATCGACTCTAGGTCGGTAACGATCTCCTTAAACACCGAAAGATGATCAAACGCAGATCCTCCTTCTTGCAATTTATGAGAGTATAATTTACGCTGAGATGCATCTTCTTTGGTGAGATCCTTTGTCATGCAGATTTGTTCAAGCTTCACCATAATGCAACAGATGTCTTACGCTTCAAAACATCCTCGCAAAATATCATTTGATAGATGTAGGTGAATTTGAGATAAAGCCTTACGGATCTTTAAGCTTCTCATCTGCGGTCCATTCGATAGGTTGTTTATCAAAACCTTCCAATGCATCATCCAAATCCATCTGACCGTGTCCATACAATTTCATCTTGACTTGCCACAATGAAAATCTTGTATCTTGACTCGAGGTGGAAGATCATACTTCAAAGTCGCCATGAGGAATAAACCTGAAATTTGCTAGTACTGATCTGTGTAAACCTAGCAAAAATCACGACTGACTTGTACACGATCTGTGTACGCAAAATCAAAATCTTCAAATCTCCTGGTATACTTCTCGTGTAGACTTAGCAAAGATCACAAAAAAATAGAACTCCACTTGATCTCAACTACCTCGTAAGTAAAGAAGCAAATATAACTATATGACTCTCTCTCTCCAAAAAATACCCCCACGAGAACTTAATTAAAGAAAGCAAAAGAGACCAACTACCATCTCGTGATTAATAAGAGGGAGATGACCTTGGGACCTATGCGGCTTCGAAAGAACAAAGCAATAGACAAATCTCCAACTGATCTGCTCGGGTGGATTGATTCGGTTTTCTGCTGCTTTCGGTGATGGCAATAGATCGTACCGATGGCGCATAGCGCACGGATCACGGAGGCGCTTGGACCGGCGGGTTTTGACCGAGGCGGTGCCTTTTCTGCCTTGCCGATCCTCGCCTTTGGACGATGCGTCAGGGACGTAAAGATGTATTGCGCGAGACTGGTGACGGCTCGGATGCGGAGACAACGATCACGCCGGATGACGTCAAAGGCGAACCAAGCGACGACGCAAGAGATGACGCAGACGCCGCGAGAAAGAAAAGCGGCAGGCGGCGCGCGATTGAGGCGACGATCAAGCTCCGCGCGGAGACGGCGGCGATATTTGCAAACCAATCGCTTATATATTTTTTTCTTCGTTATCTCTTGAACCACGATTTCCTGCGCTCACGATACCACTTGTTAGAAAAATAGGCAAAAGCGAGACACCATTTTACGTGGAAAACCCTTGCGGGGAAAAACCACTGGCGTCAACCGGCGATGATCACTATATGTGGAGGGATTACAAGTCGCTCGGGATTACAATGAAACGGCGTGCTTCATATGAGGCATACAAGGGGTATATATAGGGGTAAAGGACGTAGAGTCCAAGTCGGACACTTGTCCGCTAAAATAGAAACCAATCCAAACTCTTCCGGATAAGTCAATTCGGATCACAATTTCAACATGTGTGGAGGCAACGATCTCCAAAGACCGATGTAGCCATCACAACCTCTCGTCAACATGGGGTCTCCTAGAGCTTCAGCCATGACCACCACCGCAGCTTGAGGACGAGCTGTCGCGATAGGAGGAGAGTAGTTGTCATGTGCTGAGGCTACTATTCATATGTGAATAGTACACACAGTACTGTAGTGCCTCGCACTATTCGTACCGGGCCCCACGGGTGTGTTAGTAGTTAGGAAATATAGATAGAATAGTTAGTTTCCTTATTAGTTGGGTTTACTTTTTTTAGAGATGTATTCCATCTAATAGAGATAAGTTTCCTTGAAAATATATATTGTTTCTTAGAGGTCAAGTCGGGTTGTCCCTGTAAAAGGAATAGCATGTATCCATTATCAATCAAGCAAGAAGAACAAAGAAACAATAGTTCATCTTCGTTTATGTCTATCTTCCTCCTCTAAAGTCCCTCCCCCTTCAAGCCGTCGCCGCCCGGCCGTCCTCCCGGCAGTGTTTACCCTGCTATGAACTAAGGTTCATAACAGTAAGCATATCATTGCTGGAGCTGGAGAGCTTCACCTTGAAATTTGTTTGAAGGATCTGCAGGAGGACTTCATGGGTGGTGCTGAAATTACTGTGTCCCCTCCTGTTATCTCCTTCCGTGAGACTGTTCTTGAGAAATCCTGCCGAACTGTTACGAGCAAGTCTCCGAACAAGCACAACCGTATATACATGGAAGCCCGCCCTATGGAAGAGGGTCTGCCTGAGGCTATTGACGAGGGTTTCATTGGCCCACGTGATGATCCTAAAGTACGCTCCAAAATCCTGTCAGAGGAGTTCGGTTGGGACAAGGATCTTGACAAGAAGATATGGTGCTTTGGGCCAGAGACCACAGGCCCTAACATTGTTGTAGATATGTGTAAGGGAGTACAATATAAAAATGAAATCAAGGATTCTGTTGTGGCTGACTTCCAGTGGGCGTCAAAAGAGGGTGCACTGGCTGAAGAGAACTTGCGTGGCATTTACTTTGAGGTATGCGATGTTGTTCTCCATTCCGATGCTATGCATAGAGGTGGCGGGCAGATTATTCCAACAGCCAGGAGCCATTTATGCTGCTCAGCTCACCGCAAGCCAAGACTGCTTGAGCCCGTGTACTTAGTGGAGATTCAAGCCCCTGAGAATGCACTTGGTGGAATTTATAGTGTTCTGAACCAGAAGAGAGGGCATGTGTTCGAGGAAATGCAGAGGCCTGGTACACCACTATACAACATCAAGGCTTACCTCCCTGTTATCGAGTCATTTGGGTTCACAAGCACCCTTAGGGCGGCAACCTCTGGCCAGGCCTTCCCTCTGTGTGTATTTGACCACTGGGAAATGCTGCCTGCTGACCCTTTGGAGCCTGGCACGCAGACAGCCAACCTTATCCTGGATATCCGTAAGAGGAAGGGGCTGAAGGAGCAGATCACTCCTCTCTCTGAATATGAGGATAAACTCTAAATATTTGACCATGTATCTTCTTCTTGTTTCACTTTATGGTCGACGCTATCTTTTCCTGAGAGCTCCCATTTCATATCATTTTCACATGAACAATTATACGATGACATGCTGCTCAGGCGATATTTGACGATTAAGGTATTATGTGTGGTCAACTATTAGCTTTTGCTGAATATATTTCTGTTATCTCATTTGATTGTGCTGCTTTTCATATGTTCTGCTTGTAACACCTATTGTTTGGTCTTGAAAATCCATCCCCTCATTGATATTTCTCTTGAAGTGTGCTATATATAATGGTTCTGTGCTGAGTGTTTGCTGTTAGTTTTGGGTCTATGAACTCCTTGTTTTTTTGCATTCTTGTATTTGATTTAATCATTTTATAATATTAGCATATGTTGCTATTTGTTATCTTATTAGCATCATGCTACTTGAGATTGGTCATATTTTTGGCTCCTGTCAGTATACTAGTAGCATGAGAATGGTCAGAGACTCAGTGTGAAACCCAGGCCAATGTTTGAATTACCCGAAAAAAGAGTCGATCTGGTGGACCTTTCAAGTTTCAATTGTCGGGAGTCTCAGCACTATAGCATTAGTTTGATAATGTCCAACTAAATTGCTCCTGAACTTGTAGTGATGGTTGAATATGTTTTTTTTTCTATTACAGGGAAGACGCAGATACACCACCACACAAGCGAGTACGTTCTCTTAACACACGCTTAACACACGCTTAGACAGACGAAGACCGAGGATAAATCCGCAGTCTCACAAAATTCTTACCGAAGCGAACTCGCGTGCGTAATACGTGAACACCAGGATTTTCCCATGTTGAAAGGCCTGCTTTGTGTTTGGTTGACGTTTCACAGGAAGATCAGTCATTGACAAAGACCAGACCATCAGTAAGGACAGGAGGATTAAAACCTGGTGTTTCACACTCACTTGTGCAGTGGAGTTGTCATCATTTACAGCATAAAAAATTGAAGGGATGCGATTCAGGTAAAGAAAGAGTATTACAGCAAGCTACTCACTAGCAAAGGATGGTCTCCTTGATAAGTTCTGCTATTTCATTGCCAGGATCGATCGGTAATCGTTACAGGCGGTCTGACAAATAGCATAAAACAGGCTACCGGCACTACACGTCCGTGTTTGTGATTTTATTTATCTGAACCTTTAGCCACTGTAAACACCACCAAGAATCTCAAGTCGCATCAACCAAACATCTCATAAGCTCGCCGGCGCCGCAGCAGGGAGCTCACTCCCTTTTCTTCTCGAGGCAGGTGTTGTTCAGCCGCTCGATGGCCAGTATCAGCGCCTGCGTCCCGAGCCCGCCCTCGCCGTGCGCGAGCAGCGACACGTAGAGCTGGTGCGCGAGCGCGAGCCCCGGCAGCGCCAGCCCCATGGCCTGGCATTCCGACAGGCAGATCCCGAGGTCCTTCACGAAGTGACGGACGTAGAACCCGGCCGCCATGTCCCGCTCCAGCATCCGCTTCCCGTTCAGGTCCAGCGACTTGGACCCCGCTGCGCCGGTGGAGATGGCCTCCAGCCACTTGGCCACGTCCAGCCCGGCCTTGTGCGCGTACACCATGCCCTCCACGAGGCCCACCATGGTGGACGCGATGGCGATCTGGTTGCCCAGCTTCGCGCGCTGCCCCGCGCCGGGCCCACCCATGCACAGCGCGGTGCCCATCAGCTGGAAGAGGGGCGCCAGGCGGGCGACGACGGTCGCGTCGCCGCCGGCGAAGATGGAGAGGGTGGCGTTGCGGGCCCCGCGGTCGCCGCCGGAGACGGGGGCGTCGACGGCGGCGCAGCCGGCGGCGGAAGCTGCAGCGGCTATCTCGGCGGCGAGGGTGGGGTCGGAGGTGGTCATGTCGACGAGGACGCCGCCTGGGGCGAGGCCGGCGAGGGCACCGGTGGAGGGGTCGAGGGAGGTGGAGCGGACGTCGGAGGGGAAGCCGACCATGAGGAAGATGACATCGGCGGCGGCCGCGGCGGCCCGCGGGCTTTCAGTGAGGCGGGCTCCGCGGGAGACGAGGCCCTGGGTCTTTGATGGCGTGCGGTTGTAGACGGTGAGCGCGTAGCCGGCGGCCATGAGGTGGCCGGCCATGGACTGGCCCATGACGCCCGTCCCCACCCAGGCGATGCGGGTGGTGTCCGGAGAGATCGGACGGTCGGAGACGATCGCGCCAGTGGTGGACGACGACATGGCTGCTGATACCGCTGTGGCCGCGGCGTCGGCAAGCGGAAAGGGCGGGCGGCGGCGAGTGAGGGATCGGGAGATGCCGGCGAGCAATTTGGGGCGAAGCGGCAGCCTTATAAATTGTCTGGATGTGCACAGGTTAATTGTCTCAAATGCCCTCTGGTATTAAAGGTGGCCGTAGACTCTAGTCACTCTACGTGGCCGATAAGGGAACCTCGCGTGAGGTGCCAACAGCAGCCAGGAACGCCTCCTGATTGCATTTGTCGTTTGTCACAAACTTTCATATTTCTCTCTCACCCCAGCTACAAATACATGTGTTCTAAACGTTAATTTTTATTGTAATATAGTTATAACATCCAATAATATAAAAAATATTATAAAAAATATTTTTCGTAGTAAATCTACACATATGATTTTTATGTATCCAATCTAGATATTTTAAAAAATATCAATAGCTAAAGTTTTAAAAGTTTAACTGTATAAAAAGATATCAATAGCCAAAATCTTAAAAGTTTAACTATATGTACCCCAAAACGTAAGTGCTATATAGCACTGGTGCCATAGAAAAATTTTCTAGTATACTAGTGGAAAACTTTCTAACTGCATAGATGGCGGGTCATGTATCCAAACCCCAGTGTCACGTAGCACCAGTGCAATAGAAAAAAAAATTCCTCCAACCAGGGCATTAGAAAGTTGATCCATAATTGAAGAACGACTTCGGCTCAGACCCGCATTGGGCATGTACAATACAAGATGCTTCTACATAAGTGTTTAAAGAAAGAGAATATAGCTACGTCATCAAGTGACTATGTAAAAGTCATTACCTCCAATACAAGTATATCTTTTGTAGGTACTTAAATATTATATTATATACTCTCTCTCTCTCTCTATCCACCCTTTAATTCTTGATGAGATCCATACGTCTTTCCAATCCTAACGGGTCTGAAAATCATGGATATGAGAGAGACTCGAACCAATACCTATCTGGTGTTTAATCCTAGCTAACTTTTCGGGAGTTTTGTTTTTTCAACCGACTGATCGCTTGCCTTTTTTTTTATTTTTCTGGGATTTTGGTGATTGAATCCTGGAATGCAGATATGCATGTTGGAGCTTGCCTTTTCTGATTTGTTCGGGATTTTGGTGCCAATAATTATGTCCAAACTCCACGGTTTATATACTCACATTCATGGTATATATACTACTTTTTAATAATCTACATATTCCATGGTAGATATACTCCCATTCATGGTATATACAAACACAATGGTATACATACTCCCATTCATGGCAAATTGAACAGGGGGTATATACAAACTCCATGGTGTATATACTCCAAGTCATGGTATATATACTACTTTTCATAATCTACATACTCCATAGTATATATACTCCCATTCCTGGTATATACAATCACCAGGGTATACATACTCCATGGTATGTATACTACTATTTTACAATCTACACTTGTTCGTGTCTCTTTAGTTATGTGTACAAACATGTCACCATATATTGTTGTGTCTCATGCTAATGAACCAAAAACTATATTCAAACCGAATCACCCACCCATCAATCCATCATTTCTTATCTCATGGTGTAGTTACCCACCCACCCATAAATTATGTTACATGTTACCACATGGGCTAGTGACGGTTATGGAGTGGTATCCAAAAATTATAGAGTGTTTGGAGTGATACACGCGAGTTGTATATTAATTCTGATTCTCTTATGCAAGGCAATAAATTATGTTGCATGTCACCGGGTTGTTATTGACTGTTATAGAGTGGTATCCGACCCAATGATCCAATCAAGTATGTGGTATCCGAGAAAGATGGGCGGTAGATACAATAAAAGTAACTAATAAGCTATATATATATATATATATATATATATATATATATATATAAGTGTCTGTTAAGTACTGATACCTAATTAAACATCGATGCTACAAAATATGCACATTATCTATCCTATATAGTAAGAAAAAAAATATTTTTTTTCTTGCTAAGCACATGCACTGTACATGCTCTTAGAGTCTTCAATCGCTGGAGCGTGTAATCAAAGCAAAATCTATTATACTAGTTTTTTA
Source organism: Hsuehochloa calcarea (assembly GCA_036346395.1). Lineage (NCBI taxonomy): Eukaryota > Viridiplantae > Streptophyta > Magnoliopsida > Poales > Poaceae > Hsuehochloa > Hsuehochloa calcarea. The sequence continues at coordinate 41,030,723 of CM070593.1, forward strand.
GACCAAGTGCTTAAATTTCATTAATCAAGAGGAATACAATGGCGCTGCATACATGCTATCAACAAAAATCTAGGGTTTGGTTTAGCCATACACAGCTCGATCTATTGCCGGATGCTTGCTTAGCGCATAAATGGGCCGCCAAGTTCGCATCCCGCCTAGCAAACACAATATCAAAGGATTAAAAAAAAAAATTCCTGTCTGGCTCTTCGAGTTCGGCCGAAATGGGCATGATGGCCGCCCTATGCTCGTTACTCGACTCCTAAAGGGACCAAATTTTGCGAATCCGTCTCAACGATCATCTTCGGATTATTCCAGTCGGAAACCAACTGTGCTACATCCCTGCACGCATAAGCTTCAGCCACAAGTGCACTCGGTACAGCAGGATACCATTTCGACGTGGCTGCCAAAAAGTTCCCGGACTCACCTCTGACAACAACCCCCACAGCACCCTGGAAATCATTTCCACTAAAAGCACCGTCGACATTTACCTTAATGAAGTCAGTCGGTGGACATAAAATCCGGCCTATGTCCATCCGTTCCGTATGAAAGACCGGCAATTTGACATGGACTAGTTCTTCCAATGCCGACCAAAAACACCGGGCGTGGGTACGCTCCACCAAAGCAGGATACGTACTTTCACCTGAACCTCCACAATCTTCACAGAAATCAACTCTTTCGATATGTCGTCGCCCCAAGTTCTCTCTCGATATGTCGTCGCCCCAAGTTCTCTCTAACAGGCATGAAATTATGAATAACCCGACACCACAGCACACGTACTTTGGGAGGTACAAGTTCCAAAGTTTCTTCCAAATTCGCAATTAATATCCGCTAAATGTACCGGGTGCACCAGCCTTCATCCACTCCACTCGGAGGTTCCTGGGAAGAGAGCAAGCGGTAAGCTGGCCTTACTGAATACATACCGTGTTTTTCATGTGCCCATGCCCATGTCTGTTCGCTGTTAAAAAAATATTAGCTATTGTTAAGATAAGAAATAAGTTCATATAACACCTTAAATTTTACCTGAAAGTCTATCCAATCTAGTTCAATAACACTTTGATCCGGTTTCGTAGAATGATGTTGCCATGTGGCACGATGAGTAGGCGGTTTTGCCACGTTAAATGGCATGATGGTCAAGTTAGGAGGGCCCACAGAGGTTTCTCCCTCGCCGCCCATGTAGCTTCTCCCTCTCTATTTCGATTTGGGGAAGAGACCCCTGAGTCCCACCTATCATTCACCTAAACTTAGTCGGTGTGTCATCTAATGTGGCAAAACCGCCGACTCATAGCGTCATACAGACAATACCACCATGCGAAATCGGGTCATAATGTTATTTGAACTGGATTGCAAAGTTCTAGGAATCAAATATCTGGTTTCATAGTTCAGGACGCTAGACAGACTTTCAAGCAAAAGTTCAAAGTGTTATATGAACTTTTCCTTAAGATAAACACATGAATATTGTGCATTTGTGTGAGGAACCGGACATAGATGATCAAAGCTTCAATCTAACAATAATGAAGAAAAAAAAACTACTATCCAATCAGCACCCGTGAGTAAGACATTTTCGGTGCAATTTCACCAAATGAGTGAGCTAATGGCCTCAGAGATAGCTATACCAAACAGGGGAGGGGCAGCAGAGGCAACGCAGGGGCGGAGGGGAAGCGGCACAAGGGAGGGCCAACTCAACGGAGGCGGCGCAAGGGGGGCGATGCAAGGGCCAAGGGGAGCCGGGGAAGGGCTCAATTTGGGGGAAGTTAGGTTAGGAAACATGGCTCGGTGGGGGCAAATAGGGTATTTCAGTTTTGCACTTTTGTTCCCACGCGAAAACAATTGAATACACGACGAAATTGGAACGGAGAGGGACGGTGGTGGTATTTCAGGGTAACAGAATGCGGATTGAATGGTATTTTGGCAAGGGTGGACAAACGGATGTATTTCGGCAAAGTTGCAGCAAAACATATCATTGACAAGTCATTCCCAGCCCAAAAGAAAACGTGCAAACGGAAGCCCTAACGGTGCCATTCCCCATCGGAGAGTGGTGGAATAACTTAGTTCTTTCAGCGAGGTCATTCCCCATCGGAGAGTGGTGGAATAACTTAGTTCTTTCAGCGAGGTTATTCCCCGTCGGGGAGTGGTGGAATAACTTCGTCCCTAATAGAACGAAAAATTCTCATTCTTTGTCTCTATCCCCGTTCCCAGGTGCTATTCTCCCCTGTTCTTCATCCCCATCGGGTTATCGGGACCCCATACCAGAAAGTTGGATCCCCAACCTCTCCTACGCAGACACAATAGTTAACTAAAATTATCTTAAATTATAGCACGAGCTGCCTTCTACTCTGCGTCCTTCTTGCTTTTTACAACTTCACCAGTATAAGTATTCTCATCAAACAACACAGATACAACAAACAGAGTCATGGACTCATGACCCTAAGTTTAACCCTCCTAGATTAACTACAGAATAAGAGGGTTGAGTAACTTTTGTCTTAACAACAAATTCATAAAGAATTGATTTGCAGAACATGCAATCGAAGTTTATAAGTTTCAAGTTAACATCTTACGATAATATAGTATAATCTAGATAAACTAGAAGTATGCATGCAAGTCTTTGTCCAAAAAAAAGTAACAGAAGAAGAAAACTAATGGCCCACATGTAATAGAGTTATCGGGGGCTCATGCGGGTAGCAGGGATAGGAAGTAAGGGAATGACCCCGTTCCTGCTTCACCCGATAGAGAATTGTATTTGTATATTAGCAACCCTGTAGAGGGAGGGGGATAGCCCCAACGCCGGGCCCTAATAGGTGAATTCCCGTCGGAGTAATGGGGCCATATTGACATCCCTACCTCCTAGCTAGGTAGACCACACTGCCCACACATCTCAACACCACTAAGGATATCTCCAATAGTTAAAGATAATCTTGTCTCTAACATATACTACATTATCTTTAGAGATAATATCTCTACTATATAATCTCAGCACACTCTTCAACATTTATATTTTATAATTTTCTTTTAAAACGACTTCACCTATCAATTAGAGTAGATTAATGTATCATATTTTGTTTGCGTGCACAACAACATATTAAGGAAAAGACTATATATGCTCTTTAGGCTCCACTCTCTTCTCCACGTAGGATTTTATTAACATGAAATAACCAAAAGACAATAATAAATACATTATTATAGATACCTAACCCCAACAAAATTCTGCTGTGACATGACAGATCGTGAATCTCCGAGATTAATCCCATGCAATAGATATCGTATCCCAACCGAGCTATCTTCCTAAATAAACACCATCTCCATATCCACGAGGACCACGACTCAACGTGCATATCCATAGCATACTACTACTAAATTCAACACGCCATCCGAATTGAACACCCCATAATTGCATGCACTAACAACACTGACCTCTTGAAGTATCAGTTAGAGCTTGAGCTACTTGGCAGTATATAGAATGAACAGTCATTGTAAGAACGCAGAATCATCCAGCGCAAATACTTTGTCAAAAATCTTACGTGCATTTGCCCAGCATTGGAAACCGACCAAAATGGCGTGGCCATCTAGACGGCGTTCAGTGAATTCTGATTGCCCTAACAATCCGCAAAACTGTTACATCAACAGAATTTCACAGCCAACCAAGATAAGCCATCGTAGTTCAACAACTGCTGACGATCAAAACTACCTTCGCTGTTTCTGATGATCACGTTTCTGTATCATGTTAGAGACTTTGAGCTATACTTCACTTTCCCAGGGGCTTGACAAGAAAAACTTATGGAAGCGATCAGTCGTCATCTTTCTTTGGCTTACGGTATGTTTCCTCAACGTGCTTTGCCAGGAAAACATACGTGTTGAATAGCTTCTTGACGTTTGGAACGTTGTAGTTCTGAGCTACATAGACACCACACCCCATTCCAAGCATGAATGAGAAGCTGCCCCTGAATAACCCCATTGCGAGAAGACCTGACAACAGTAATAAAATGGTTGTCCATACCAAAAAGATGATTCTGACACAGGATGCAAATGAACATTAGAAAGCAGAACATAATACAAAATGGCTGTGGTCATACAGTATGAATGCCGGTATTTGTTATAGGTGTCACCAAATAATATTGCAGCCAAAATAGTTTTGTCCAGTGAAGAACATAATCAAGGGATGCATGCAAGCAAACCTGGCCAAATAGTCGACACGGCACGGCCTGACTGGCCCAACTAGCTAAACGAACCAGAGTCAGCCCGTTTGGACCATCTAGAAAAAGGGTGCCCGCCGCCGTGGGAATCGCCGCCACCTCTTTCTCCTCGGCTGAGCGCCGTGCCGTGTTGTGCCTGGGCCAGGCTGAGCACGATATTGTGCGCTGTGCCTGGCTAGCCCCCCGGGCCGAGATCACGACCTAGGCACGACACGGTGCGTCGGGCGGGCACAACCTGCTTAGGTGTCGGGCCATGCCATGCCTGGGTCATGCCGTGCCTGGACCGGGCCAACAATACCGTGCCTCGGGCCGACGCGGCCCATTGGGCCACCTCTACATGCAAGCTGTGTAAGCTAACAATTAGGCCCATTGGGCCACCTCTACATGCAAGCTGTGTAAGCTAACAATTAACTATGTCTGTAAACAAACTCAAATATACCCTATCTAAACACTAAGCTAAGTAACACGGATTTAGTTTCGACAAGACCTAAAAAAATTTCCTACAGGAGCTACGTTTACAAGCAGTGGAATGACACTTTATGTCCCAAGGTTCCACCCACATACGTTTGGTGATTATAAGTATCCATTATGCACTCATGGGGAAGCCAAGATCAAATTTCCAAGGTCAGGCATGTTGTGCCAGATTGGGTAAATGGAACGGGAGAATCTGTTCGACCCGCTACTAATCATGCCCAGCTTGCAAGGTCACAAAATTGGAATCTTGAACCAAATCTTTCCTTTGAAAATTAAGCAGACAAAACAGCTAGAAAACAGTAGAGTTCAGTTTCTTTGAAGCAATTCTAACGACTGAAATTTCAACAGAGCTTAGGAAACCATGCACTGAATATATACAGAAATAGCGAAGTTTTAGGAAAAAAACATGCATGCTTCACAATTCTAGCAGCACTGGAGGTCTGGAAATGCTCATTTGTCAAGTCACCAAAGGTTCGTAACTTATAGCACTGCTACAACATTCTGACAACTGTAACTCCAATATTTTTCCTAGTTACAGAATCACAATCATGGGGAAGCGCATTTGGACATACATTCAAGCTTTTCAAATGGCACTAATTATAATACACATTTTCCTTTCAGACATTGACATTGCTCTGCAGGCGCATTTGGACATACATTCAAGCTTTTCAAATGGCACTAATTACAATACACATTTTCCTGTCAGACATTGATATTGCTCTGCACACAGACTTGACAGAAATACTTTAGAGGCTAGGCCCTGCCTTCACCTTGTATCTCCAAATTGTTTTCATGGGAGTTAGGAACCATCCTCAAAAAATACTCACTCTAGTCACAAAAGGGAGTCGTTTTGGATCATGGTCACCAAAATACAACTTTGACTACTCATTTACTATTGTTTGACTACTCATTTACTATTGTAATATGTTAAAAAAACAAAAGTTAATATGAAAGTACTTTTCGAGACAAATCTACACATACCTAGTGTTCACCTAGGCGCTAGTCAAGCAGTGGGCGGCCGCCTAGCGCCTAGGGCACCTAGGCAAGGCCTAGGCGACCGAACAGAATAGCACGCATCAACGCATCTAGCATCAATCCAAGCAAGCGGGATGAACACAGAACAGCAAACATCAGTCCAAGCTTATGTATATGTTACATGTATGTATATGTGTAATTATGTAAGAAGAGATGTTACCTACTTACCTTAGTGTGATGCAAATATATTCGATGACTTGATGTAATGACCTTGATGAGTTGATGTAAAAATTAAATATACTTCATGAATCATGAGTCGATGACTTGATGTAATAAAAATATAATTCAAACAAATAATATTAAATTGTCCTAGACTCGTAGTTTTCCGTTCATACAAATAAAACAAGCTAATAGACTAATTGGCTACTAAACAGTAAACACCACAATCATAAATCATAATTCAAATGCTATTTGCTAATTGTTATTTGCTAATAATGGGCTAATTGCTAGCAGCCTAGCACTGTGCAGTCTGTGCTGCACTGCTAGTCTGCTATTACTAAAGTACTAATACCACTTGACACTTGCGGTTGTGCCAACTGCGAGCACAAGCAGTCGCACTGGGAGGGCCAAAGGCGAGCAGAGCAAGAGGGCATGAGGGAGGCGAGCAGAGCAACCAGCACATGCACCCCCACTGCCGCTGTGCCCATAGAGGCGAGCAGAGCAAGAGACAAGAGGGCCTGAGGGAGTGAGGGACCGAGAGAAAGAGAGAAGATCAAGAGCAGAGAAGGCGGCCGACCTAGGGGGCCGACTGGACAAGGCACGGTGACGGAGAGGATTGGAGGGGCGACGGCGACGGCGACGGGGAGCCGGGGAGGAGGCGGCACGATGGGGAGCAGAGCAAGAGCCAAAGGGGATGAAATCGGCTAGGGTCTGCGATGAGAGCCTCCTCAATTACCTTCTTTTCTCCCACGTGCCGCCATCTAGCTTCACCTGACCCGCTCAGCACCGCCTCCAACAGCCCAGCACCGCTCCGGACCGCCCAACCACCGACGTGCCTTGCTCGCCTGGCTCCACTTGGGTCCGCCTTGGACCAACGTCGACCGCCTAGGCAGGCCGAGCGCCCAGTGGGCCGATTGTGCCCGAGTCGCGGCAGCAGGCGTGCGCCAAGCGCCTAGGTGGCCGCCTAGGATAACACTGCAGTACCATTTTTATGTGTCCAATCTAAATACTCGTAATGATATTAATAACAAAAGTTTACAATGTTTCTGCACATATCCAAAAATGACTTCTTTTAATGATGGGAGGAGCTAATCACATAGTAACTGTTACATTTGGACCTTCACCTCTTAGTATTTATGCTGGGGGATTGGTATGATGATTTAGGAACTGACACCAAAGAATGTTGTCTATTTTAAGGGTGATTCCTCAAAGTATGTTATATTTTCTTCAAACAAAAAATGGTAAAATATTGAATGTTCGTGTGTAGAGCATTGCCAATGTCTGGAAGAAAAATGTGTCTTGTAATTAGTGGCATTTGAAAAGCTTGACTGTAGGTCCAAGTTGCGTTTCCCCATGGTAGATTCAAATACTGACGTTGCAGGTTGAACAAAAGGACTTCTGAATGTAAGCTCAGTTAGAATCAATATGTGTGTGCACTGATGTATCAAAGATCGTAAACAAGTGTGTGCATAAGCATCAATTTGCTAACTTCAAAAATGCCGGTGAATTAAAAGAGGACTTGAAGAAACTATACATAGCAGAGCATTGGTATCAAACTCAGGTTCAACCTAATCTGCCAATATCATAATCACATCATTCGCTTGCACATAAAAATCGAACCACTCTCCCAAAAATACATCGTTATTGGTAATAGAACATTTTCTTGTAAAACAACCAAGGTATTATCAACTAGATGCAGTGAAGCATGGTCGGCTAATCTAGCAAGAAATATATCACTAATTGTCAGATCATGAGATCAAAATCGACTAATCTAGCAACAAATCCACACCATACATGCATCTGTGACATCTACGAAATCTAGCAACCAAAGGGGAACTTTTGTACTGACCTCGGCAGCGGTGAGGAGACGTGGGCGGCGGGGAGGACGGAAACTCCGGCGGCGTGAGCTAAGGAGGCGGATCCGAGGACGCCGAGTCCGGCGGCAGGAGCTCGGCAGGCGAAGGGGACGACGGCGAATCCGGCGTTGGGAGCTCAGGGGCGACGAGGAGCTAACCCTAGTCGCCAGGGCGAGACGGGTCGGGCGTCGGGACTCGGGGGGGCACAATGCGGCGCGTGATTCATTCGAACTCTGGTTGCAAACACTGAAATACAAATATCCAAGCCACAAAAGCAGCGTGCGCTGGTTTGTTAGGGGAAACGGACGAGCGTCAAACGGGTAGTACGGCTGTGTTAGTTGGATCGGTTCGAGGTACAGTACTTATTAACTATTAGATTGGTTCAGGTAAGGCATGGTCTGCCGCGTTGTGTCGTATTTGAGTAGCGATCTCGGTCCGACATAACATGCACAGTATCATATTTGATACGGCTTAGTTACACAACACGACCTAGTTGGCACGACGGGTGATGTGGATCAAACCTCTAAATGAGATTCAATACATTAGTTATCCAATTTTTCATGGTGAAAACATCAAACTCAAAACCAATTCGATTGAATTGAATTACAAGAAAATAAGCACACTCACAGACCAATCTAATAGATTGAATTGCAAGTAGTGTAGTAGCCTTAGTGAACAGTGCTCATATATAAACAGTACTATGCATGAACAGTACCCAAACTCTTGATCTCTTAACTTCTCTCTCTCTTAATCTCTCTCAACTCATCTCAAGAACACACGATATGCGTCAAAACGGTTTTTTTCTAAACTCTATTATCTAAATCATAACTTGTTCATTTTACATGGTGTGATCATGGGGCATAAATAGCTTTCCAAGCAGGGACAATTGCTTCAGATAAGCGAGAATCTTTGAGCGATTGTCAAAAACCAACTTAGCCTTCTAAACGCATATAACTCAAACTCTCATATTTTTCAGAGTCTACCATGTGTGAATAGTATATATGAATAGTATCAAAGACCAACTCAGTCAATCTAGTATCATATTCGGACTCTTTGCAAAATAGAAAAATACATGCAATTTTCAGACAACCCAACAAGAACTATATTTGGATATTGGAATCCAAACCAAACCAATCTATATTACAGGCTTTTCTGATGCGTCGGCTTCTTTTCAATGGTAGGTGGCCCCCCAACCTAAGGCACATAAGGAAAGGAACACACATAGAGGAGGGTTCTCATGAACCGATTCCAATCTGAACATATTGTCCCTAATTCATTGCCTTTTAATCTGAGGTGATTTTGTTTTATCTCTTAGAAAAGTGTCAGAGAATGACTCCCTTTTTATTCGGATTCTTGCTTTGTTTTGCACCGTAGCATTACATGCGCAACACATGTGTCGCACTCTATTTATGGTTAGGGTTTCAACCCTATTAGCAACCGCATAGACAAAAGCCACTTTTCTTTCCTCCTCAGTAGTAGCCTTACTAATATCATGCTCACTGTTTTTATCAAGTATTAAACCTGAAATAACATAAACATTAGTTAAATATTGTGGATATCATATGGATATGCTCCAGATCTTATGATGATGTGACAACTGGCAATGGCGTTAACGGTTTGTCGTTTTGCGTTTTTTCGGCACAGTTGTTGTGCTGTCAGGCCATAACCGGTCTGATCGGCCAGGGCGGCGGTCCGAACGGTCCATGCGGCGGTCTGACCGGCCCTTGGCGGCAGTCGGACCGGCAATGTCAAAAAGTGTTGGATTGAGCTGGGCAAAAAATAGAGGGTGTAGGCAAGAGAGGGGATTCTATTGCACATGGTCTCATAATTTTTGGAGTCTCCAGTCAAAAGTTCTATTGGTTTGAAATTTCTAGTAGGTTTCGGTTTTCCAGAGTGAAAAAATTGCTAAGTCCTAGCTGGCGGTCTGACCGGCCCATAGGTGGCGGTCGACCGCCGAAAATGTGATCGAGCCGGTCTTAGGGACGGTCTGACTGATTTCCACTTGGTTCGTCGCCCGTCGTGGCAGCGATTTTCGGTTGTTAGGTCAAAATCATGAGTTTCAGGGCATATATGTTGCATGATGCATGTTTTGACTAACATGGATCAAGTTGTGAAGAACGTGTTTCCAAATTCGGTTTACTTGTCTATTGTTGTGCAGGTTGCTTAGTGGTCAACGACGGTCAACGGCGAGGATGATCGGGACTAGGCTTGGAGAGCTGAGGTCCAGAACGATCGACGATGCCGAGTGAGATCAATGTACTCAAGCGTGGTCCAAGATGTACAAGGATGACCTATTAGCTAATCAGAGGCGCAAGATGGCGCAAGGTGTAGCTAGTTAGGTTAAAAGGAGATAAAGACGGCGCTTTAAAATACGTGCGTATGTGTCCCGTTTGTTTTGGGCCTTAACGGGAGCCCAATTGAGTCAAACTCCTAGAAGGTCTAAGCCTCCACTATAAATAGGAGAGTGAGGTGGCTGCACCTGCTCTTCGGCTCTTTTGCTATTTTTGCAAACCCTAATTTTCTTAGGGAGAGCTTTTGTGAAGGCTAGGGTTCTTAATGTTTTGATGTGATTTTCGTGCTCTTGGATTGAGCATTGTCCTCCATTGATGGAGAAGCTGTAAGCGCATATCATATCAAATCAATCTAGAGAAAGTTTGATCATGTCTTGTCTATTTGTGTTCTTTTCTATATTTGATGATTTTGAGTCTATCTTTGATCCGCGAGTTTTTGATTGAACTCTTCACGTGATCTAGCTTGATGTGACGTGTGGGAACCTATCTAGGATCATCTGGATCATCATTCACCCACGAGTAAGATCATGGATCAAGTTTTCGTTTTGACCCGGTTTTAAACCTCTCTTCGATCAAACGAAAAAGGATCTTTATTCTTCCTAGAATTATCACAATCTTCGATTGGAATAGGTCTCTGATATCATAGAGAAGGTGTGAACCAAGTTTCATCAAGTTTGGAGTGTAGATCAAAAGTTTCATCTATTTGTAACTTCGTCATCGGGCTGTTTGATCGTTACGGGCCGACGGTCGGGCCGTCGTGTCCCACGGTCGGGGCCGGCAATACCGGTGATCATACCGCCATCTACCAAGTGGTCAAACCGTCCGTGATTGTTTTGCTTTAATCTTTGTTGATTTTGTCTTATTGCTTAGGGGTTTAAATTAGATTCAATATTAGTCTTCTGCTGTACTAATATACTGATCTTCATAGCTTCTATAACTACTGGAGTAAACTTTTATTGAATCCATTATTTGTGAAAAAGTGAGCGTGCTCCTATTCACCCCCCTCTAGTCGTGGTAATGACTTCCTGCTTGCTCAAATTTACGTTGATGATATTATCTTTAGTGGTTCTTCTAATGCTCTTGTTTCCAGCTTTTCTGGGACTATGTCCAGGGAATTTGAGATGAGTATGATGTGAGAGCTCAATTACTTTTTGGGGCTTCAAATCAAGCAATGCAAGGAATGGATCTTCATTCATCAGACGAAGTACACTAAGGACTTACTCAAACTTTTCGACATGGGTGACTGCAAGCCAATCTCCATTCCCATGGCAACTTCGACTGTTTTGGATCCAGATGAGGAAGGAGAAGCCGTGGATCAACGCGAGTACCGCAGCATGATCGGTTCCCTTCTGTACCTGACGGCCTCGAGACCGGACATCCACTTCACGGTCTGCCTCTGTGCGAGGTTTCATGCGTCTCCGAGATCTTCCCATCGCCAAGCCGTTAAACGCATATTCAGGTATTTACACTCTACCCTTTTGTATGGCATTTGGTATTACTGTTCGACATCTTTGTCCATTCGGAGGTTTTCTGATTCTGATTTTGCGGGCTGTCGGCTAGATAGGAAGAGTACCTCAGGCATTTGTCACTTCCTAGGCACTTCTCTTGTATCTTGGTCTTCTAGTAAGCAGTCTTCTGTTGCACAATCCACTGCTGAAGCTGAATATGTAGCTGCTGCTACTTGCTGTAGTCAGATTTTATGGATGGTAACCACTCTTAAAGATTATGGATTAAATTTTGCTAGTCTTCCTCTTTTCTATGATAACACTTCCGCCATTAATATTGCTAAGAACCCTGTGCAACACTCTAGGACCAAGTACATAGATATTCGCTATCACTTACTTAGAGACTATGTCGAGAAAGGTGATATTGTGCTGCACTTTGTGGAGTCCGAGGCTCAACTGGCTGATATCCTCACCAAGCCTTTAGACCCAACTAGGTTTGCCACCTTGAGGAGTGAGTTAGGGGTAATTTATCCCTATGGGTTGGTTTGAGGGGGAGTTCGATCTTTTCTGATCTTACATTGTTCTTTTGATATTTTCTTGTTCTTTTCTGAACTTATTGGTCTTTTTGAACTTTTTAGGTTTTTACGCTTTTATTGCATCTCATTGTATCATATTGCATTCATATGAAAAATTCAACAAGTGGTATGAAAAATACAACAAGTGGTATCCAAAAAGATGCATTGTAATATAAGTTTTTTTCTGCTTATTTTTTAAAAAAATTGATGAAGCTTTGCCTATTACCCTTTGGAGCTTTAGTATTTCAATTCTTGCTCAATGTCATGTCTAATTCTTTGACTTGCTAGAATTATGATGCTTTCACATATACAGATAAATCTTTGCTGTATGAGCTAGAATTCTAAACAACTCGAACTAAAAACTGTAATTTGTGGATGTTTTAGCTAGTTGCACAATTACTGCTTCTTTTGTTACATTGGCCCTGTCAGAATTGTTTTGTTAGCTCTTGAATCTAAAATTGACCATTACTTGAGCTTCTTGTGTTCTTGAGAATATAAAACTGCTCCTGTGAAACATGAACAATCAAGATTGTCTTATACTTAAATTGTGTCAAACTACTCTTACGAGACTGCTTGTCAAAGACATGAACTTGGAGATAGTTTGATGGGCCAGACGATCTCATGGGGACTGCTTGTCAGAAATGACATGAACCTCAAGATTTGTCATACAGTAGAAGCTTAGAAAGAGTTTGTGGATGGCTCCTAGTCCAAGATCTTCTTTACTAAGATATACCTTTAATCAACTTCTATTCGAAGCTTAGGATGAGTTTGTGTATGGCTCCTAGTCCAGGATCTTGTCACTAAGTTAGATCATTAGTCAACTTCAATATTCAATGCAAATGAGAAAATTGTTGATAAAAGGGAGTTTGAGAAAAATGAGCAAAATGATTCAATACAGGACCTGATTGACTCTTAATGTGGTCTTTGTTATATATTTTTTTTATCTCACTTTGACATTTTGACATGATCAGTTTTACTTTAGGATCCCTGTTGATGAACTTGCTGAATTTGAAGATTTGCTTAAATTGATCAAATCTATTGCTTTATTTTTGAGCCTTCGTGCTTAGCTTTGATATATATGTCCTATCATGATCTTGCTAGCGCTGTTAGGTTTGATATATCGTTTGTGCAATATTAGAAATACTGGCTTGTTTTTTTGGGTAATATCCAAAGCTTCTTGTAATCAAAAATTGAAAAATACAAAAATGAAGCCACTCCATTGCATTTTATGGATACTCCTTCTTATGCTTCTTTCTTCATTCTGCATTTGTTATCTCTGGATGAGAGGAAGACGTGATTACATAATGACTCCATTGTCAAAGGGGGAGAAGATATTTCAATGTTGGGGAAGAAGATATATCATTATTGTACAAGGGGGGGGAGATATATAAAAATGATTAAGGAGGGAGGGGCAATTGGAGAATTTGAAATTTTTTGAAATCTGAGGATCATAGTGAGGGGTAGTTTTTGAATTGCATTCTTATTGTCTTATTGACTTTTTCTGAACTTGAATTGCATTTATTTATCTCACAATGATCATAGGTCAATTGGACAATTGTTCTTTCATATGGATCTTAAGTGAGATTTTTGACTTTTTTTCTGAAAATCAAAGTTTTTATGCTTACTTTTGCCTTATCTCACATGCCTATACTATTCTGATTCCAGCTTGGTCATTTTCATTGCTTTCTCTTGCTTATGGACCAAGTTGTGTCTTTGTGCGAAAATGAAAGTATTTTACTGTTCAAACCTTCAAATTATATTTTTTGGATTATTGCCAATGTGTTCATCAAGAGGGAGATTGTGGATAGCATGGGGATATGCTCAAGATCTTAGGATGACGTGACAATCGGCAATGGCGTTAACGGTTTATCGTTTTGCGTGTTTCGGCCTGATTGATGTCTTTGTCGAATATAATAAGTCTGGCCAGAGCAGAGGGCGGTCCGCCAAGCCCTTAGCGTGATCGGATGGCTATGTCAGAAAGTGTTGGATTGAGCTGGGCCAAAAATAGAGGGTGTAGACAAGAGAGTGGATTCTATTGCACTTGGTCTCATAATTTTTGGAGTATCTAGTCAAAAGTTCTATTGGTTTGAAATTTCAAGTAGGTTTCGGTTTTCCAGAGTGGAAAAATGGCTAAATCGGTGGCGGTCGAGGCCAAGCGAGGTGGGGTGTCGAGCCAAACCCTAGGGCGGTCGACCGATCTTCACTTGGTTCGTCATGAGCGAGAAGTTTGAGGTATATATGTTGCATGATGCATGTTTTGACTAACATAGGTCAAGTTGTGAAGAACTTGTTCCTAAATTCGGTTTACTTGTCTATTGTTGTGCAGGTTGCTTGGTGGTCAACGACGGTCAACGACGAGGATGATCGGGACTAGGTTTGGAGAGCTGAGGTCCAGAAGGATCGACGATGCCGGGTGAGGTCAATGTACTCAAGCGTGGTGCAAGATCTACAAGGATGGCCTATTAGCTAATTCGAGGCGCAAGATGGCGCAAGGTGTAGCTAGTTAGGTCAAGAGGAGATAAAGACGTCGTTTTAAAATATGTGTGTATGTGTACCGTTTGTTTTGGGCCTTAACGGGAGCCCAATTGAGTCAAACTTGTAGAAGGTCTAAGCCTCCACTATAAATAGGAGAGGGAGGTGGCTGCACCTGCTCTTCGGCTCTTTTGCTATTTTTGCAAACCCTAATTTACTTAGGGAGAGCTTTTGTGGAGGCTAGGGTTCTTGATGTTTTGATGTGATTTTCGTACTCTTGGATTGAGCATTGTCCTCCATTGATGGAGAGGCTGTAAGCCCATACCATATCAAATCAATCTAGAGAAAGTTTGATCATGTCTTGTCTATTTGTGTTCTTTCTCTATATTTGATGATTTTGAGTCTCTCTTTGATTCGCGAGTTTTTGATTGAATTCTTCACGTGATCTAGCTTGTTGTGACGTGTGGGAACCTATCTAGGATCATCTGGATCATCATTCACTCACGAGCAAGATCATGGATCAAGTTTTCGTTTTGACCCTGTTTTGAACCTCTCTTCGATCAAATGGAACAGGATCTTTATTCTTCCAAGAATTATCACAATCTTCGATTGGAATAGGTCTCTGATATCATAGAGAAGGTGTGTACCAAGTTTCATCAAGTTTGGAGATGTAGATCAAAAGTTTCATCTATTTGCAACCGTCATCAATACATTTGATGCATTGCGGAGCCCGACGGTCGACCGCCGTGTCCCCGGTCGGGCCAAGCAATACCAATGATCGGACCACCATCTACCAAGCGGTCAGACCGGCCAGCAGATTGTTTTGCTTTAATCTTTGTTGATTTTGTCTTATTGCTTAGGGGTTTAAATTAGATTCAATATTAGTCTTCCGCTGTACTGATATATTGATCTTCATAGCTTCTATAGCTACTGGAGTAAAGTTTTATTGAATCTATTATTTGTGAAAAAGTGAGCGTGCTCCTATTCACCCCCCTCTAGTCGCCTTTTCGGTCCAACAAATATAATATGTCTGCATTAGCCGGCACGTCGACCGCGTGGTGACGGCTGACAGCAGAGGAGGAGAAGGTGGTGGCGGCGGTGGCGCGCAACGGAGGAGGAGGAGGTGGCGGCG
The DNA here is from genome assembly GCA_036346395.1 of Hsuehochloa calcarea. NCBI lineage: Eukaryota > Viridiplantae > Streptophyta > Magnoliopsida > Poales > Poaceae > Hsuehochloa > Hsuehochloa calcarea. The sequence continues at coordinate 41,046,349 of CM070593.1, forward strand.
ACGGCGGCGAAGGGTGACCGAAGGTGGTGGCGGCGATGTGCGACAAAGGCGGCGGCGTCGTTTATCTAGATGGGCTACATAGGCCTACCCTTATCCCGTGGGGCTTATCATGCCCGGACCAACACCTCTCACCTCGCTTGGTTCGCTCACCTCTCACCTTGGTAGATGTTGGCTCTCGTCCCTTGGTTATCTCACCTCTCACCTCCTGGTAAGCTCCCGTCCTTCACCTCTGGCTTGGTGTTGATTGGACTCCAGCCCACCATCTCCCTTTGATTTGGTTCTTAGCTTTGGCTATTTGGGGAAAGATGGTGGCAGTGGAGGAAGGGTCTTGCTCATGTTCTTCTTTACTGCTTGCTAACTACAACAATGCCAGGTGAGTGGTGTTAATCCTTCCTCTCTAATCTCTACTGGTCGGTTCCTCATTTTATCTTTCTCCTCTCTTTTTGCCCATCCCTTGGTCATACCGATCTCCAGCACACACTGGCTGGGAGTGGGCTGGTCATGCCTCTTTGAGCTTTGTTGTATCTCTCCCATTGGTGAGGTGTGGCTACCCAATTGCCCATGCTGTTTTTACTATGGTTGTTTACTATTTTGGGGAGATCAAGTGTGGCCCTCTTACTTATGGCCCCAAGTGTGGTTCCTATGTGGCTCAAGGTAATTGGTTGGCTTGCAATGTTGTCTTGGATGGTTTAAAGAGGCTTGAGCTGGTCTTGGTTACCTAATGAGTTTGGGATGGATTTGTGGGTGTTTAGCGGGATGATGGTACCCAAGTACTAGTGAGAGGTGTCGGTCGGCCCAAGCCGGTCTAGGTATCTCGTGAGCTAGGTGTACAAATACTACACAGTATATGGGTCTAACAGCAATACCATAATTAAATTATGAGGCAATTGTCTACATGCCACCGGTCAAACCTCAAATTCTTAAAATGCCATCGAAAAATCTCTTGTTGTGATTACGTCATTGCTTCGTGCATTTGCATCTCGAAATGCCATTCATGTTACCTTCTGCTGGGTTTTGAGTAGGCATTGCTAAAGCATTTGACATGCATTGCGAAACTCGGTTAGTACAATTGTAAGTGAGTATGACTGACTTTGAAAGACCATTGGCATCTGTTACCAATCCTAGCTCAAAAAAATACAAGAAAAAAACATCCACCATTTAAGAAAAAAGAATCAGTAGCACCTAAATAACTTTTTATTGAGGGCTTCCCTAGTACTCCAACTCAAAATGTTCCTTCCCATCAGTGGCGAATCCAAGATGAAAATAGAGGGAGAGCTCTACTATTGAGGCTATAGCACAACATAAATATATCAAAGCTACATCTACTAGTCTTTTGCCATTGGAATGTCAAATAGAACGAGAACAAATTGAAAATGTACAATATAATAAATGTAGTACCTCGCTAATGGATTGCGACATGCTGATTATGAATAATATCATTTGGATTAAATTCATGCTGAACTTTTTTTTTGCTTCAGTTCAGCTCTCTATAGTTGGCGTGTTACTGCTAGTTACATTATTTGAGAAATATTTGTGTAAAGTTCGCTTCTCTATTTTTGTAAATCTAAGAAAAATTAAACAACAACCAGTCAACCACTAATTAAACAAATTGGCTAATGTCTTGATGTTCACTAATTAATTAAACAATAATTTGCATCAATTCATTAATCACAAATTAAACAACAACCACTAATTAAACATTTGCATTAATAATCAATTCATCTATCTTCAAGTCTACCTACATTTGCAACATACAAGAAAATTGGGGGTTTGGGAGAGAAACAAACTCACTGCCCAGTGCTCACCCTCACCTAGTCACCTCACTGGGCATTGGGCACTACGGCACTGCGCCACATCCCACAACCTCACTTCACTAGTTCACTTCACTAGTCCACTAGTGATTCGTTTCAGACTTTCAGACTTCACTAGCCTCTCAATTGGGGATTTCGTTTGCTAATTGCTTACCGTCTGCGCGTCTCCCCTCAAGCGACCAAGCCCGAGCCGATGCAGCTAGGCACCAGCCACCGTGGCCTCGCCCGCGCCCTCTGCGCCAGCCACAGAGCTGTCCCCTCCACACAGAGCGCCGAGTCACCGAAACGTTGAGCCCGCCGACCGCCTCCGAGTCCCCACTCCACGCCGGGCCGCCGAGACGCTCCCCCTCTCCATCGTGTCGGGATGCGGAGTCATTGACCGCCCTACCGTTTCCCCTCAGTCCTCAGGCCTCAGTGATAGTGAGTCTCTCTCTCTCTCTCATCTGGATCTGGGCGTGTGGGTGTGGCTGAGAGAGAGTGAGACCTTATCTCAGTTATCAGTTCTCTGATTGGATTTGGGCCGGCGCCCAGCAGCTGACTAGGCCTTAAGCCACCTATCTCCATCTCCATGAATCCAAGAAGGCAAGGACAGCCCAAACGCTGGCCCAACCAGACTTTCTTCAAGACTTCAACCTTCATCCTCCGGCTCTGGCTAGACTTTCTTCAACCTCCTTCTGAATTCTGTCGACTGCCCGACTCTACCGCAGAGCTAGCACCTCTCGTCAGTGCTCATGCCTCAGTGGGTACTACTACTAGGGGTACGATGGTGGGAGGAGGGGGGTGCTCGAGTGCCCACTAGCACCTACGATGGACTCGCCCCTGCTTCCCAACCTACATTTGAAGCTAGCCAGCCCACTTAAAAGTCATAAGCAAACACAAAATGCTCGAAAAGGCTGGTGTGAAAGGTAATAGGAGTGACACTTTGAGATGACAATGTACCAACCAATGACATATTCAAAATAAGAAAGTTTTAGATGATATTTTTAGAATTTAAGGTTTGACCAGTGGCGTGGAGTAAATTGCCCTTTAATTTATATTTGTTGTTGCTGGATTTTCTATTACCTCTGTGTGTGTGTGTGTGTGTGTGTCCTTTTCCATTCTTTTATGCAGTCTGAGACTGTACAATCTCTTACAAAATCTTTGTTGGTACTATTGTAATTCAAATAATGGTGTCACCATATATGTATAATTTGTTGTACACTGAAACATCGTTGTAATATATACGGGCATCGTTGTGTTATATATTTGGATTCTGGACTTATTTATTGATTTGTATAATTTGGACACTTGTAAGTATTGTAAAAATTTATTTGATGACTATAAATTATGTGAGTCCGATCTGCTTTGAGATTTGCACTTCTTCTCATATGATGAATTGGGTCCAAATTTATTATGAGTTTTTCTTCGGGACATAACGGGTTCACCATTGCAATATTTTGTTGGTATATAATTTTATTTTTTATCTTTGTTTTTATCTCTCTTTTTTGCTCAATCTCTCAAAGTATATGTTAGATTTTGAATTATGTGGTGGAAATATGAGTTATTAAGACTTTTGATAATAATTACAATGGCCAAAAATAAAAATTACATAAATAAATTACTATATTTATATAAAATGAAGTTGTAAATGAATTTAAATTTGACTATTTTGGGCCGAGAAAATAATCAAATCTTATATAGACATACCCAATTATTATTGTAGTTAACCAATTAATTAATGGTGATTTTTCACATAATCATTATTTAAACTGCGGTTAAAAATATGGGTCTGTCTACACAAAATTCGACTGTTTTCTTGGTAAAAAACTGTCACATTTTTAATGTTCATTTACAACTCCATTATACACAAATTACAGTAAATTATTTATGTAGTTTTGGTTCTTGATCACTATAATTTTTCTTGAAAGTCTTAATAACTCATATTTCCATCACATGATTCAAAATCTCACATTTACTTTGGGAGGTTGAGCAAAAACAAAGACAAAAAATAAAATTATATGCCAACAAAATACGGTAATGTAATGAATCTGGTATATTCTTCATATGTACTTTGAGAGGTTGAGCAAAAATAAAGATAAAAAATAAGATTATATACCAACAAAATCCGATAATGTAGTGAACCTGTTATATTCTTCACATGTATTTTGAGAGGTTGAGCAAAAACAAAGATAAAAAATAAAATTATATACCAACAAAATACGGTAATATGGTGAACCTGATATGTTCCGAAGAAAAAATCATAATAAATTCGAACACAATTCATCGGAAAAAATGTAAATTTCAGAGCATAACAGTCTTGACTTCAAAAAACTATCGTAAGTTATATAGCAATCCCCTAAAAATATGGGCCGTTTCAGCTTGACAGGCTGAAGCTTAGCTCTCTCAACCTGTCTCCAACCAGCTCGGCTGCCAGGTCCCGGCACCGCTCGCCATAGCCGCGTACGACCGCAGCTTCCTTGACAACCCCAGCCTCTGCACAGCCGGTCTGGGATCCAGCTGTTAGAATGATCTCAGCCCAGGCATTTGGCCCAACGGCCAAATGCCTTCCCTCGATCATACGATCGGGCGCCCGACCATGGTGGTGGGCCTGTCGCCCGACGCCAGATAAAAGAGGTGGGGTCGGGCGACACAGATCTCAAGATCGCGTCGCCACAAACCCTAAAACCTACAAACCCTAGACCGATCTAGAGGGAGGCGTCTCCAGCGACGGGATCCACCACCGGCCATCACCGCCGCCCAGGAGACGCCGCCACCAGGGAGAACCCCTCACCGACGAACCGCCATGGCCAACCCTACTTCCTCTACATCGGATGGTAACCTAACCCTAATCTCTCTCTCTCTCTCTCGGTTTCTCTCGGACTCGAACCAAAACCACCAGATCCATTCCAAAGAAACGCCAAACAATGGTATCAGAGCCTCTAGGTGTAGATCTAGACGGCAAAAGAAAAGAAAAGAAACAGAAAAGAGGGAATAAAGAAACCCTAACCCTAGATCTAAAAGGCCGGGACTTACCTGGCCGTAAGGGAGGATCGGGCAAGCCGTGGGCTCGCCGTCGTCGTCGTCGCTGGCGTGCGGTGTGACCGGCCGGGCCGTGAGGTCGCCGTCGCTCCGAGGCCGGCTATCGTCGGGCGCGGTTCTTCCCGCAGCGTTCGGCGTGTGTGAAAGGGCGCCGACACGGAGCCGCTCGGCGGCGCGCTCCTCTCGGGGAGCGCGCGCGGCGAAGGCTCGCATGGCGGCGCCTTGTTCGCGCCTCCGTTCTCCCTCCGATCCGCCGCCGCGGTGTGAGAGAGAGAGGAGGAGAAATGGCGTTAGGGTTTTCTCGTGGCGCGCGCTCGCGTTTTATTCCGCTGAAGCGCTCCACCGTCGATTCGAATCGGCCAGTGAGATCGCGTCGAGTGAAGCGGTTGGCGACAGGCGGCTGTGATTGGAATCGGCCGTCGGATGAGAATCGAACGTAAAACGCATCTCGAAACCTAGCGGTAGGCGTGGCGAGAGCACGATAAGCGGGCGAAATGGGGTTTTGAGCGATAAAATCCGAAAATTGAATTTAATTATTTTGAAGTATTATTTGAATGAATTTGATAGAAAAATTGAATAAAATCTCTGTAAATTTTTGCATCAACGTGTTATTTTCGGAGATTAAATGTGTACAGTTATAATGCTTACGAGAATAAATTATTTTTGAATATTTTGATGTTTCATTGCAAAAGTTAAATGTTGATTAATTCTTTTAATTAAATTCGAACCAACGGAGAATTTAATTTTAAGTGTTGTGAATTATGATATTGTTATTTTACGACCAGCGTTGATAATAACGATATTATAATTTTAATTGATGATTTTATGCATTATTTCTATTTACGCTTAGCGGTGATATAGATTTAATGTATAGATGAAATTGTATGTTTTAATTTTAACCAACGTTGAAACTAAGGCATGCGATTATTGTAATTATAAATGTTCTTACTATATATGGATTGTGTTTTGGAGGATATTCTTTGATGGGCTACATCGAGATATCCGTTCTCAAAGGAGACAATTACGGTGAATGGAAGAAAAGATTGACTGGCCTTCGTTTTAGCCGAGGTGGATGGTAGTCACCACACCGTGTCCTCTGAGCTGTGGCACCGGTGAGGAGGCAAATGAGAATGATCTTGCTTAGCGGACCAAGCAGAGGACTTTGCTCCCATAAAAATGTCATATGATCTTGATCATAAAAAGTGGGTCCTTGCCAACAAGAAATGTTTGGTGTGATAAAGAACAGATTGAACACGCAATTGTGGGCTCAATCGCAGTGTGACACATGTCAGAGTACCTTGAGAAAATAAAGAGTCGGTTCTTGGCTCTTCAAAGACTTATGCTACTACGGTGATTAAGCGACTTGTGAGAAAAGTACTCTAGTGGTGGCGGTGGCATAAGAGAGCACATACTAAGGATGAGTAACTTGGCATCCAAGCTTAAACCAATGGATTTGGCTCTCAAGGATGAGTTCCTTATTCATTTGATTTTGCTTCCTTGCGAGAAAAGTTTGACACCTTTGTTGTCAACTACAATATCTGACAGAAATGGGATTTAGAAAAGTGCATAGCTATGTGTGTGCAAGAGGAAGAAAGATTTAAATCCTCACATGGTGGTTCTATAAACTATGTGAAGGACAACAAGAAAAGGAACTCAACAAACAACTTCTCAAAGAACAAGGAAAAGCCCATCTATCGGCCTCAGAGAATAAGTTTGCGATGAGACAAAGATCGGTGTCTTCATTTGAAGAAGACGGGACACTACAAGAAGAATTGTCCCGATTACTTAAAGATGATAATGGCAAAGAAAGGTGAGAACATTATTACCTTTATAAATCAATCCCTGTATGTGCAATATTCGAAATCTACTTGGTGGATTGATTCAGGAGCAACTATTCATGTTGCTAATTCTTTCTGAGGATTCCGTTCGACGAGGACTACGCAAAGAAAAGAAAGATGCATTAAAGTCGCAAATGGAGTCCAAGCTGAAGTTGAAGCCGTTGGCGATCTTTCATTAGAGCTAGCTGATAGTTTCACTCTTTTACTTAGAGATGTTCTTTATGTTCCCTCTTTACTGGAGGAATTTGATTAGTGTTTCAAAATTGGACAATGATGGTTATGATTGTCATTTTGGAAATGGCAAGTGTGAAATAATGTTTAATAAAGAATGTGTTGGTCTTGCCATCAAACAAGATGAGCTTTATTTATTGTCACTTCGTGAAAATGTGAATTCCGTATGTGATGTGAATGAGCGTATATCCTCGCCTGAGAATGCGAACAGTAAAACGAAAGAGAACTCATAAGGCATCGTCGAAATTATGGCTTGTCGTTTAGGCCATATTTGAGGGGAGAATAGAAAGACTAGTTAAGAATGATATTCTTCCTCTATTAGAGTTCTCGGACTTAGAACAATGCAGAGAATGCATTAAAGGAAAATATGTAAAGAAAATTAAGAAAGACGCAAAAAGAAGCACAGAGTTCTACAAATTATACACACGATATTTGTGGTCATTTTTCTGTGAAAAGTGTGGATGGATATGACTCGTTCATAACATTCACGGATGATTACTCCCGTTATGGATATATTTATCCAATCAAAGAAAGAAATGAAGCCTTGGATAAATTCAAGATATTTAAGGCTGAAGTTGAAAACCAACACGATTTAAAGATTAAGATAGTTCGATCGATCGTGGGGAGTACTACGATCGACATACCCCATATGGACAAGTTCTGGACCTTTGCAAGGTTCTTACAGAAAATGGCATAGTGGCCCGATATTCTACACAAGGCGAACCTCGGCAAAATGGAGTAGTGAAAGACGCATGGCTGTACTCGATGGATATGGTGCGAAGCATGATGAGCTACTCCACACTCCCATTGAGTTTATGGATGGAGGCGTTGAAAACCGTCATTCATATTCTCAATAGAGTGCCTAGTAAGTCGGTGCCCAAAACACCGTACGAGTTGTGGACAGGAAGAGCTCCCTCACTAAACCACTTACGTGTGTGGGGAGTCTGCTGAGGCTAAAGTATTTAACCCAAACCTTGGGAAGCTTGATCCCAAAGCAGTAAGTTGCCATTTCATTGGCTACCACGAAAAGTCAAAAGGTTTTCGTTTCTCTTGTCGCACGGATATACAAAGTTTGTAGAAGCGAGACACGGTGTCTTCTTAGAGGATGAAATGATGAAGGGAGCATGGTAGCTCGAGAGATTGATCTTGAAGAGAAGCGGGTATATGTGCCCACTCAGATGATTCAAGAGCCATTCTTAACACTACTGTTGTCATTGCCAAGCGGTACAAGACAACGTGGTGCGGCCACTATTGTTCCTCTGTGGCAACAATGAATGAGAATGAGGAACCCGTTCTTCAGAATCCTATAGAACCCATTGCCACAAATGAGGGGGGGCAACAGCAGCCTCAAACAGAAGATGTACCAAATGAGGAGGCCCCGAGGAGGTCTCAAAGAGTAAGAAGACCAGCTATTTCTGATGATTATCATATTTATCATACAGAGGAATTTCAAATGGAGGATGATCCCACCTTATTTGAAGAAGCCATGAGAAGCGAAAATTCTTCAAAATAGCTTGAGGCCATGGAAGAGGAAATGAGGTCCATGAAGGCTAATAAAGTCTGGGACTTTGAAATTATTCCTAAAGGAGCCAAAACAGTAGGCTGTAAATGGGTCTACAAAATAAAACTTGACTCCCAAGGGAATGTAGAAAGATACAAAGCGCGACTTGTGGCAAAAGGCTTCACGCAAAGAGAAGGGATTGATTACAATGAGACCTTTTCTCCGGTCTCCTGTAAAGATTCCTTCAGAATCATAATGGCATTAGTAGCACATTATGATTTAGAGTTACATCAGATGGATGTAAAGACGGCATTTCTTAATGGGGATTTGGAGGAAAATGTTTACATGGCACAACCAAAAGGTTTTGTCGTGGAAGGAAATGAAAGAATGGGATGCCGCCTAAAGAAATCGATTTATGGGTTAAAGCAAGCTTCAAGGCAGTGGTACTTGAAGTTTGTGAGACAATAAGAAAATTTGGGTTTAAAGAGAATGTAGATGACAACGTGTCTATACAAAGTTTAAAGATGGGAAGTTTATCTTCCTAATCACGTATCTGGATGATATCCTCTTGGCTAGTAGTGATGTCGATCACTCTTGAAACAAAGAAGTTTTTGTCCTCAAACTTTGATATGAAAGATCTTGGTGAAGCTTCGTTCGTTCTAGGGATCGAAATTCACCGGGATAGAAACAAGGGTATGTTGGGATTTGTCACAAAAGCATACATAGAGAAAGTATTAAAGAAATTTGGTATGCATAAATGTAGTCCTTCACCGCACCTATAGTCAAGGGCGACAAATATGGGGATTTTCAATGCCCGGGAACGATCTGAGCTCGATCAAATGAAATCGGTTCCATATGCTTGGTGTCGGAAGCTTGCGGTATGCTCAAGTGTGTACACATACGACTTAGCGTTTGTTCTGGGTTACTTGGCGATTCGAGCAATCATGGAATAGAACATTGGAAATTGATAAAGAAAGTCTTCGTTATTTGCAAGGAACAAAAGGCCTCATGATGACATCTGTAAGATCGATTCACTCCATATAGTGGGGTATACTGATTCGATTTTGCGGGAGATGATAGAAAGTCGACATCCGGATATGTGTTCACTCTCATTTGGAGGAGCTATATCGTGGAAAAGCTCAAAGCAAACCGTCACTACATCGTCCACAATGTATGCCGAGTTTGTAGCATGTTATGAGGCTACAGGGGCGGTGGGCGGCTAAAGAAGTTCATACCCGGTTTAAAAGTGGTTGACGACATCAATAGACCACTTAAGTTGTCTGCGATAATGAACCCATGATAATGTATGCCCACAACAATAAGTCAAGTGGTGCTGCCAAACACATTGACATAAAGTACTATGTTGTGAAAGATAAAGTTCGAGATCAAATTATAAATCTTGAGCATATAAGTACCGCAAAGATGTTAGCGGATCCGCTTACTAAAGGCTTACCACCCAACGTGTTGAGAGAACATATAGCGGCATGGGTTTAAGGAAAGCCTATGATTCTGGACTAAAAGATGGCCCAAAAGATTAAAGTAACTATTTCAGAACAAGGAGGTGTATTGTAGCTGTTGAATCTATCGGCGATTGACCGTGATGATGAGACATGTTCTATGCACCAATCTGTGATGGAATGAGTATAGTCAAAAGTAATTAAAGATAAAGCATAGATTGAGATCAAAGGGGAGAATGTTAGAATGATCTCGGCCTTGCATTTGGCCCAACGCCAAATGCCTTCCTCTCGATCGCATACGATCGGGCGCCCGACCATTGGTGGTGGGCCCTGTCGCCAGCGCCAGATAAAAGAGGTGGGGGTCGGGGCCGCACAGATACCGAAGATCGCCGTGCCGCCACAAACCCTAAAACCTACAAACCCTAGACCGATCTAGAGGCGTCTCAATGACGGATCCACCACCGCCATCACCGCCCAGAGACGCCGCCACTGTGGAGAACCCTCACCGACGAACCGCCATGGCTAACCCTACTTCCTCTACATCGGATGGTAACCTAACCCTAATCTCTCTCTCTCTCTCTCTCTCGGTTTCTCTGGGACCCGAACCAAAACCACCAGATCCATTCCAAAGAAACGCCAAACACCAGCTACCTCGCTGGCGTACGCTCCTGCGCCGCGGGATCACAACCCGGCGCTCCTCCGGTGGAGTCTCGCCTAGTCGCCTGCGCTCCTCACAGGCCTCCTCGACGCAGGCGCCGCGCTCCTCCTCATCGTGGCCTTCGCCTTGTTTGTCGTCCGCAACATCAAGAAAAGGAAGCGCGCGGCACAGGGCGATGACTGGAAGATCACAGCTTTCCAGACCGATCGGGCTTCGGGGAGGCGGCCATTTTCCGGGGGCTAACGGAGGAGAACCTCATCGGTCGCGGCGGCTCGGGGCGCGTGTACCGCGTCACCTACACCAACCAGTACAACGGCGGCACCGGCGTCGTGGCCGTGAAGCAGATACGGAGCGCCGGGAAGGTGGACGAGAAGCTGGAGCGCGAGTTCGAGTCGGAGGCGAGCATCCTCGGCCACGTCCGGGACAACAACATCGTCAGGCTGCTGTGCTGCCTCTCCCGCGCCGACTACAAGCTGCTCGTGTGCGACTACATGGCCAACGGCAGCCTGGACAAGTGGCTCCACGGCCACGCTCTCCACGCCGGCCACTCCATGGCAAGGGTCCGCGCGGCACCGTTGGACTGGCCAACGAGGCTCAGAGTTGCCTTCGGCGCCACGCAGGGGCTGTGCTACATGCACCACGAGTGCTCCCCGCCCATCGTTCACCGGGACGTCAAGACGAGCAATATCTTGTTGGATTCGGAGCTCCGGGCGCAACGTTGCGGATTTCGGGCTGACCAGGATGTTGGTGCAGGCCGGGACACCTGACACGATGTCCGCTGTTGCCGGATCATTCGGTTACATGGCTCCTGGTAAGGAATTAAGGATCTCTCTCTGGAAAATTTTGGTGGATTTTACTCTTCTTTGCCGGATTCTGTACACTAAGTCGCCGGTAGTTGCTTTGGCAAATGTTACAAGTTCTAGTATTCATGGACCTTATGTTTGATCTTGTCATGCTTATCTGCAGTGTGCGCTTACACAAGGAATGTGAATGCGAAGGTTGATGTCTACAGCTTCGGAGTTGTATTCCAACCAGTAGGGTGGCCAACGACGGCGGCGAGCACGGTTGCCTGGCGGAATGGGCACGGCATCACTATCAATCAGGAGGAAGCATCCCCGATGCTACAGATAAGTGCATCAGATATGCAGGGTGCTCGGAGAACGAGGCCGTGTTCAGGCTAGCGCGTGGTTTGCACCGGCACCTCGCCCTCGTCACGACCAACTGTGAAGGATGTGTTGCAGATTTTGCTCAAGTGCAACAAGCAGACGCACAAGAAAAGCGAGACAGGTGGCCAGGAGTACGAAGCAGCTCCACTGAAGCAGCTTTCGAACACCAAGGGAACAGACAAACAAGAGAAGAGCAACTTCGACTGCATTGTCTGAATTAAGGAGCCAGACACTGCACCCTTAGTTTCCACCCTTAGTGAGGACAAGTGACAACAGCTATAGGCAGGGAAATTACGATCACGTCCCATTTTTGCTCCATAACCTTGATTGTACACTACTTACCTTGTCAGCCACATAACCTTGATTGTACACTACCTACCTTGTCAGCCATTTTGAGTTTTGACCATGTAAACGTGTATAAGATTACATACATATTTGATCAATCAAACAGAAGAAATAGTAAATATTTCAATTATGTGATTATATCCTCTCTTTATTCTGAATGGCAGAAGATTACATGCAGATCTGCTCACCTTGGTTGCGACATCGCATCACAAAAGAAACTTACAGGGCAAGGGGCAAAAGAATTGACAGGAAAGGAACGGCATCATTCAATCCCCCGTTTCCACTGTCCTGCGGTTGCAAACGCTGGTTCCATGTGATACACTCCAAACTCATTGGTGCCATACTCACTATATCCCGCTGCACAGGCACTCATTTATGCGTCTGCGGAATAGCAAAAACAGAGATGCGAATCGCACGAGGGGAACTCCCAGTAGAAAGAAAATGGAAAAAGGGAGGAAAACAAGAAGCTGCACTAGGAGCTCGGTCCCTTGAGCTCCTAGGAATAATCAGCCCCTAGGAATAATCGACATCAGCATAGTGGGAGTGTGAGGCTGCAAGAAGTGCAGCACCAATGCCGGAGCCATCATTAGCCAACTTGACAACAACCGAAGAGGCAGCCTCCTCCCCGAGCAGGTCTGCAAGAGTCGATTCTAGGCAGGCGCTGAACTTCTTGTAATGCTCGTAGAGACCACCGTCCATAGAAATGACAGTCCTTTGCTTTTGACTACCGTCACTTGGCACTCTATCCTTGCCCAGCTTCTTTAGAATGCCATATATACCAGCAGCAGCCAAGCGTGCACCTCTCTCTGCGACAAGGTCGCAGATGTGAAGAGTAATGTATCTTGCTTCCAGGGAAGTATCAGCGACCTAAATATAAGTTCAAGCATAACGTAAGGAATCAATGGTTCTTGAAGATTAGATTTAACAGTATCGTCTTTTGAACATCATTGTACCCCCAGGATATCCTTCAGCTTAGCCCCCAGATGCTTGAGATCATGTGAGGTGTCATGATGCATGGCCGACATATCCGGTGTCCTGCGATACCACAATTGGAACTTCCTTAAGAAAGCTTCTATTGGTTACATGAGTTTTCCATATTTTGATTATTTCACGAGTGTGTGGAATATTTGAAACAATTACACACACTGTATGTATTGATAAGCCAAAGGTTACATATATAGACCAAATGTTACAGTGTGGACCAGGAACCAAAGAATCTAACACTAAGTGTGGACCAGGAACCAAAGAGTCTAACAGAAACCGAAGAGTCTAACACCCCCAGCAGTTCGAGCGTCGGCGGAACGGATGTTCAAACTGGACCGGAACTCGGTGAAGACAAAAGTAGGTAACCCTTTGGTGAAGATGTCGGCGTACTGAGATGTCGGAACGTGAAGAACGCGGCCATCGCCCAGACTAACTCGTTCCCGGACGACGTGAAAGTCAATCTCAACATGTTTAGTGCGCTGATGTTACACCGGATTTGTTGAGAGATACACCGCGAGGACATTGTCGCAGTAGACGAGGGTAGCTCGGCGTGGAGTGCTGTGAAGCTCCTGAAGAAGTTGGCGCAGTTAGCACGCCTCAGCAACAGCATTGGCCATAGCCCGGTACTCAGCCTCCGCACTCGAACGAGAGACAGTGTGTTGCCGCTTCGAGGACCAGGAGATGTGATTGTCACCCAGGAACACAGCGTAGCTTGAAGTGGACTTGCGCGTGTCGGGACAACCAACCCAGTCAGCGTCGGTGTAGACAACCAGATCTGTAGAACTAGCTCGATAAAGAAGAAAGACGTGGTTGATGGTACCGCGAAGATACCGAAGAATGTGCTTCACGGCAGCGAGGTGTGGCTCGCGAGGATCATGCATATGGAGGCAAACTTGTTGTACAGCGTAGGCAATATCCGGGCGAGTGAAAGTGAGGTACTGCAAAGCACCCGCAAGACTTGGTGAGAACGTCGGATCGACCCGCAATTGCCGTGATGAGGAGACCTTGGGTGAGTGTCGGCGGGTGTCTTTGCAAGGCTTGCAAGTGATCATGCTTGGCGCGGTCTAGGATGTCTAGAGTATACTGCCGCTGAGAGAGGAACATATTGTCATCACGACGACTGACAGAAACGCCCAGAAAATAATAAAGTGGACCGAGATCCTTCATAGGAAAAGCCTGCTGGAGGGAGGCAACCACCTGGCGGAGCACACGGTCCGAAGAAGCAGTCAACACAATGTCGTCCACATAGAGCAGTAGGTAGACAGTGTTACCGCTTCGATGTGACACAAAGAGGGAGGTGTTAGACTTTACCTGCAGGAAACCGAGGGACAGCAAGAAAGCCACAAAACAGTTTTACTAGGCCCAGGGCGCCGGTTTGAGATCGTAGAGAGACTTGTTGAGGCGACAATCGTAATTTGGGCGAGATGAATCCACAAATCCGATCGGTGCGAGCGTAAGGCGATCTCGAGAGTGTGCCATGAAGAAATGCATTCTTAACATCCGGTGGTGGATAGTCCAATCCGGGATAGGGCGGAGAGAGAACTATGCGAATAATGGCCGACGGCGATCGGATGAAAGTCTCATCACAATCAACACCAGAACTATGTGAAACCACGAAGAACCCATCGAGCCTTATAGCGAGCAAGAGTGCCATCTGAATTGAGCTTATGTCGAAAAATCCACTTCCCAGTGACCATATTGGCATTGGATGGCCGTGGAACAAGATCCCATGTGCTGTTGGCCTGAAGAGCAGCGTATTCTTCCTCCATGGCGCCACGCCAATTAGGGTCAGCGAGAGCAGCCTGGTATGTGGTCGGAACAGGAGACAGAGTGGCGGTACGAAGGTTCATGCGGGTGAGCAGCTGCCGAAAACCGTGCTTGCCACGAGTCACCATGGCATGGGAGTTGTCGACAGGCTGGAGCGACACAGCACCTGCGGGAAGTTGCGGGAGAACGACCCCGCTGGGAGCTGGCTGACCAACTGGTAGACCGATAGGAGTACCGTGTGCTTCAACTGCCACGGGAGGAGCCACAGCTGGAGCACTGGGTGCTACCACAGCCGCGGGGCATGGAGGAACGCTGTCGGCATGTGTAACGTGCGCGATGGGAATGCGCACGACATCGGGTGCTACGGACGCACTGGGGCCGTGCACAATCGACATAGGAGAGGTAGCACCGTCGGGCGCCACGGCCGATAGAGAACGCGCGCGCGCGCCACACTAGGAGGGCACCAGGACATGCAAGATGGTGAGGCCCAATGGGCATCGATGTGTGATCAAGCTCCAACAAAAAACCGAGGTCAGTGGAAGAGGGCAGAGCGGCGAGCTCGGCAAAGGGAAAGGAGGACTCATCAAACGTAACATAACGGGAGATGATGACCCGATTTGAGGAGAGATCGAGACATCGATATCCCTTGTGTTCGGATGGGTAGCCGAGAAACACGCGCATGGTGGAGCAAGGAGAAAGCTTGTGAGGAGCGATGGCAGAAAGGTTCAGGTAACACTTGCGACCAAAAAGCGAATGTAAGAGTAGGAGGAAACACCAAAGAGAGCAAAAATGGTGTGAAAAATTGAGAGTTTTGATGGGTTGGCGCGTGAAGCAACCCAGTAAGAGGAAGGGAGGTCGGCTCGAAACATAAGAGACCGAACAATGTTATTAGTAGAACGAATAATGCGTTCGGCCTTGCCATTCTGTTGAGAGGTGTATGGACATGACATGCGGAGTGTAACGCCATGGGTAAGTAAAAAAGTACAAGCAGTGGAGTTGTCAAACTCACAGCCATTATCGCACTGAATACTCTTGATATTAGCGCTGAATTGAGTAGCAACGTAAGAAAAAAGTGAGTGGCAAAAGTATCATATTTCAGGCGCGAAGGAAACGTCCAAAGATAATGCGAGCAATCATCGAAAATAACCAAGTAGTATTTTGTAACCGGACACACTGACGACAGACGAGGTCCAAAGGTCACAATGAACTAAATCAAAATTCTTGAGAGCACGAGACTGTGAAGTAGCAAAAGGTAGACGCACATGGCGACCAAGTTGACACGCATGACAGATAGTGTCAGCGGGTCCATTATCACAAGCAATGGCGGACGCACTAGCAAGGCCAGACAGGGACGCTGGGCCAAGGTGCCCGAGACGACAATGCCAATGGTAGGCAGGGGCGCCGGCGACGAGTGCGCATGAAGGGGAGGCAGACACTATCAGACGCAAGGGGTAGAGAGGTCCGGTGCTATTGCACCTGGTGATCACGTTCCTGTAACGAAGATCCTTGACAGAAAAACCAACTGGGTCAAACTCAACAGAACGGTTGTTGTCAATAGTGAATTGACGATCGGAAACAAGATTCTTGATAAGGTGCAGAGTGACAAGAACATTAGTAAGATAGAGAGAGCCAAGACTAGTGAAACCAGTGGAGGTGACGGGTAGCAGTGACCCGTCACCGACAACGATGGTGGAAGGAGTGAAGGAGTGAGGGGGATAGGAACGGGAGAGGTTATCGGCGTCCGACGTCATGTGCGAGGTCGCACCAGAGTCCATGTACCAGTCGGTGGTCGGCAGGGAAGTAAGAGTTATGGTGTTGAAAGAGATTGCCAATGACTGCTGATCCCATGGACCGAAACCGGGAGGCGTAGGACCCGGATCAACCCGAGGAGGCCACGGCGGTGGGTACGAGGGTAGCGTGTAGCCGGCACGAGTTGGCCGCCGCCGACCCAGCGTCTGGCGAGGCGCACCACCTGGGCACGGCCAGGTGGCGCGCGGAACCGAGGAGGCTAGGGGCCTGGCGTGGATGGAGTTGCCCGGGCCACACCTGGATGGTGTCGGTCCAAGGGTTGTAGAAGGAGGGTGGCCAACCAGAGGTGCTGCCCCCGAAGTGACCACCCGCACCTCCGCAGCTGGTCTTGTGGTTGTTGTCGCCGTTTCTGCAGCGACGACGGCGATTGGAGCCGCCCCCGCCACTGCCGGTGCCACCGGCGGGAGCGCCCTAGGGTGCACCAATGGAGCGGCTGCCGGACACGCCGTCACCGCCCCCGGAGACACCACCGCCGAGACCCCATTCTTTGGTAGGGTCGTGGCGATGAGGCTCGTGGAGGTGCGGAGGGCACGACGACATCGTGATTTCTTGAGCGATGAGATCGGGCGGGTCTCGATGAGCGAGGAGCGGATTTTGTCGCCGGCGAGGCCGCCATGTATGCGAACTTCGTGTTCAGGCCGCGCAGAAAGGACAGAACAAGGGTGCGATTGCGCACCGATTCGCCCAAGTCGCCGAGGGCGTCGGCCATGCTCTTCAGCTTGCGGCAGTAGTCGGAGATGGAGAGGTCGCTCTGGACGAAGTTGCGAAACTCTGCATCCAGGTACAGGGCACGTGTCCCCTGATTGCCGATGAACTGTTGCTCGAGGCCCACCCATACGAGCCGCACCGTGGAGGTAGGAGTCATCACGATCTCGAGAAGTTCAGCAGAGATGGTGCCGTAGAGCCACGAGAGAACGAGATAATCCATCCGGACCCAGTCTGTGACGTCGGGGTGGGCGTCGTCGGAGAGCACGTGGTTGGAGAGGGCATACTTGCCGAGGATGACGAGGAAGAGGTCGCACCATTTGTTGTAACTCGGAGAGACGAGGTCGAGGGCAGCGAGGGCGAGGGCCTTGATGTTGAGATGTCGTATGCACGAGCATGGAGGAAGCAATGGCGGCGGCCTCGGAGAGGCGATGCACCGCACGACCTCCTGCTCGTGGCGTGTATGGCGGCGGGCTTTCTTGCTCGCGGCGTCTGCGGCGGCGGCGGTGTCGTCTTCGCGGATTAGCGGAAGGGTGCGGTCGCAGGTGCGATCCGCTCTGATACCATGAGAGAGTGGAATATTTGGGGCAGTTACACACACTGTGTGTATTGATAAGCCAAAAGTTACATATATAGACCAAAAGTGCAGTGTGGACCGGGAACCAAATAGTCTAGCACTAAGTGTGGACTAGGAACCGAATAATTATGAGCCAAAGAGTCTAACAGGAACCGAAGAGTCTAACATTTCCTAATTCCTACTAATACAAGAAAAGCTAGATGATCCATAGATGGAACATGAAAGTGCACCTCAGTATAAATAGTTGCTCCAATTTTGGTGGAACAACATCCCCAAACAACGAAGCATCATGAGCCAGCTTCAGCAAAATTCTTCGCACAATCTCTCCAAGATACATGCCTGAAATCATCTTTTCGTATATCTGAGGAAAAGAAGACAAAATTTCTTTTCACACACCCACATATCATTGGGAATTAACAGGTTAAAATAAACAATACCTGCTCGCCAGGGTTCAAACTTTCAAAATCCAAGGCACTATCATATTCTGAATGAGGAAGCTTATCTGACTTGAAGTTTCCCCATTCCATGTTGATTACCTGCAGCATACCAAAGATCCAAATGTTATATTATTAACAGACGTGAATAGCATACAGCACAACAGTTGCAGTGGATATATACAATTAGACAAGGCCCAAAAACCTTTAATATTCCAAGCATGCAAAGGAAGTCAGACACTAACCATATTTCCTGATCTAGGTAGTAACCCATTCCATTTTGGAATTGCATTTGCGTGCTCCACATATGCTGCATTTGTGCCAGTGCCCAATATTACAGCAGCAACGACATCATTATCAACATATCTCCCACCAGCCAATGTGCCTACAGTGTCATTAACCTACACACACACAAAAAGTTAGTTGTTAGTCTACACCAGAGATTAAAAAAAAAACAGAACCGGGCAATTTCCCGGTCGCTGGCCGAAAACGGTAACCGGCCGGTTACCAGAATTACCAGAAAAAATCTGAATGAAATTCGCTTGAATTTGCTTAAAAACTAGCCGAAATTTGAAAACAGAATTTGAATTTGCTAAACTGGGAAAAACCGGCGGGTTTTTCTGTTCCCGGTCCCCACCGGTAAGACCGGTCGGTTTTTTTATCCCTGGTCTACACAACGTTGAAAGTATTTTTCTGATACAATATGTCTCCAACCTTTGCGTTCCATCAACATAGAGCGTCTCAAAAATTAAAAACCAGCATCAGAGTGCGGAGAAAATGTCAATGACTTTGATATAAAAGCCAGGCATGGGAATGCTTAAGGTGCTAAATAATTTAACGAACAGATGAATTTACTTACCAGAGCTGTGACTTTCATATCAAGACCCTGCCTCTCCAGAGCCCTGCTCAATTCAGCCACAACATCTTCCCCGACCTGAGTTCACAGCAATCAATAATCCAAATCAACACGACGGTCATTTATTGTTATCATATGATTAAAACGATGTTAAAAGTCGCCACCACGTTTGCTTTGAGAGGCTAGAAATTCCCATATTAATAGGAGGAAAAAGATAAAAAAATCTACATCACTTATTTTGGTGGGTCCAAATTAATCAAATAGAGTTATTAGGGCTATTACAATTATATAACAAATAGAACTGTACTTACAGCTAAATATTTTATAGTGGTATAACAACTACAACTTACTTTAAAATATAAAGTTATGCATTCTAGCATCTAGCCATGCAATTGTGCGGATTTATGGCTAGTTATACTTAACAATTGACATAAATACCTTAAATCCTAAGAAACATGGATCATATTTATCACTTCAAGAGTAAGCTTTCTAAACCTTCTCTAAATTAGGTCAAGCCAAAATATATATATGGCCTATAATCTACACATGTTCAAAATCAAAACAAAAACATTTCATACTAATATTCTATTTTTCCAGTAAAAACAATTCTAATATCATGAAAGAACAATGCAAGACAGCAGCTGGCCACTTGTCAGTGCAGGGAGTTCCCAAAAGTCAAAAGGGCGCAGAATGATATCACTGAAAGCTAGTCCTTTGTCCGCTTAATAAGTGTTGTCAGGAAAATGTAATGTGGTAAGTTTAATTGCCACATTAAGATGATCAGGGAAATAGCACAGGGAGAATCATTTGTTGATAAGAAATTGGACTTCTGATCAAGCCTTGATCATCAAGGTAACAGAAATATTAGTATATCATTCAGTCAGCGAAGGATGAACTAAGGTCATTTGATTTTTACCGTGCCATTGATGGAAAATCCCTTTGTCCACTTAATGAGAGTGCCTGATGATATTGATGTCTGGTGCACTGGGAAAGAAAAGGTGAAACCCAGTTCTCTCTGCCTGCCCTCTGGCAAGTGGAAATCTTCTCCTTCAGTCTCAACAAATTTTTCCAACTCAGCCGCAATGAAATCAAACAGTTCCTGTACTCATGCTTTGTGAATGTGAGTAAAGCATGCAAGAAAATTTTGCCAATCCAGGAGACTTGAAAAGAGCAATTGAAAGCACTTACCGTGGAAGTCCCAACCATCAGATGAGGTGGAATGGACACCTCTTCGTATTGTTGCATGACAACACGCTTCTCCCTTCCTCCAAGCTGAACCCGTATAACACGGAAGTTGGTCCCGCCAAGATCCAGTGCATAAAACAATCCATGCTCATCCCTGCAGAAGTGACATCCAAATCAGTAAACAGCAAAATAATAGCAGAGAAAACAACATAAGTAGATTTCATAAAGTGATTTACATGTTTCATTTTCAGACACGTGCATGGGTTACACAGTAAACAAACTCATGGCTGAAACTGCTTTTTAAGTCTTGAACCATTTCTTTCTCTAAACGCGTTCGTGGGATTTTCACGATATTTACCTCTGTTATTGAATACTTGTCACTCTTGAATTTCAGTCTCCAATATATTTGTAAAAAAAAGTGTAATATTATCAGAGTATTTTTATGACAAACATAACAATATCGTTTTCGTGTAACTAATTTAGATAGTTAGAAAATAATATTGTTCAAAGATTTGGAAAACATTCAATCAAAACTTTCTATTTGGAAATTAGCCATATAACAATTTGACCATACCAGCAAATAACAAAAAGGTGGCGTACAAACGATAGTACCTTAATCTTGAAGGTAAGCCTGACATGTAGATGTAGGTACAAAATACAAATGGTCCATTTATTAAGGGTGTGTTTGGTTCATTGAATCATGTGATCCTGTACCGGATGGTTCGAGAAATGAGAACGTTCATGCGTTTGGTTCTCTTAATGGAACCAATCGATCCAGGACCAAAGCGTTCCACGCGAGGGAATATTCTCCTTAGATTCTGTACAGCTTCGTTCGAATAAATCGACTGAACCACGCCGTTCAACCTCGCCTCGTCCAAGCGCAGCGTGCGCGAGCCGACCACGCTGCTGCCCCAGCGAGCCACGCTGCCGCTCCGGCCTCCTTCCCCTCCCTCTGGCTCTCCCCTCCATCCCCTTCCTCCCCTTCTTCTTTCTTTCTCCTGGAGCTTGCCTCAAAGCGCGTCGCCGTTGAAGCTCTCGCACCGGCCACCGCGTCACTGTCGCCGTTCCGGTCTGCGCTCCTCCCCGAGCTACCCGCGTCACGACATGTTCCGGCACTAAGGACGCTTTCCCCTCAATTAATTCGAAGATTACCCCACCAGAGCGCCGAGCGCCGCCGTCTTCCTCGTTTCTGGCTGAAAGAGGTCGCTGCGGCCGCCATTCTTCCTCCGGTGACTATTGCTTTGATTCCTCTCCATTTGAGCACCTCCTCGCCCTCCCCTTTCCTTCCCCACCACCCACACCGTCTACCCTACCCCATAGCGCCGTCACACCGGCGAGCCGACCGTGCCGCCGCCGGCCCTCGTCGCCAGGCCTCCTCGGTTCTCCTCTCCCCCACCAATCACATGGGTGAGCTCCCCTAGTCTCCCTCTTTCTCATGCTCGCCCTATTTTCCTCACTCTCCCACCCCAGCACCGCCGCCCCCGTTCCTCCCCCAGTTCCGGCCACCGCATGCCGCCGCGCGCCCACCCAGGTGCTTGCATGGACGCGACACCACCACCGATGGGTTCGCCTTGGCCTCCCCGTTCCATTTTGCCCACCCACGGTTGCCGCCGAAGCCCCCCTCACCGGCGTTGTGCGCCGCTCAAGCCGACCTGGCGCCTGCTCTGTTCTGACTTCTGGAGACAGAGAAGAGAAGAGAAGAGACCCTATGACCCTATGACAGTGGGTCCATCCAAATGAAAGAAAATAAAAGGATGGAAGAAAAAGGGGAAAAATAAGGAAAAATAAAAAGAAGACACTGCAGTGAGGAGGCTAGCAGATGTTGATGAATTTGCAAAAAATATTAAAGTCATGTATCATCTAAGTTGGAATTGAGGTATCAAGTCAAAGATATTACTCAAATTCGAAAGTGGCCACAAAACCAAATATCCACACAGGGCCTGGTTAAAAAAAACCACACAGGGAAAACAAAAGTTCCCATCCTTCTTCCAGAATCAATAAGAACCGTAGCAAGATCAAGTAAAACCACCCCAACACTGGAACAATGCCACATTTCTACCTAATCCGCACCTCAACGAGCCACCCCAAAATTCGCAAATTTCAAGCAATTCGCCCCCAAGACACACGAGCCCACGCACAAGAACAAGCGTCAAGCGTACCACTCAGGTCACACACATACACGCCCCAAAAGACGAAAAATCGCAAAACAGAGGAAGCATTACCCAGTGGGAGGTTGTCGACGTAGCTTATAAGCATCTTGAGCGGGGCGTGGGGGTCGGCGCGCAGCCCGCGCGCCATCTCCTCCACCATGGCGTCCGCGATGCCACGCAGCAGCGCCGTCGGCGTGGAGAACCTCCGCTCCACCTCCTCGATCACCGCGGCCACCTTCCTCCGCCTCTCCGCCTCCGCTTCCCGCCTCCTCCTCCTCCTACTCGACACCACCACCCCCACCCCTACCGCCGCGGCGGCCGCCGCGCACACCACCACCGCCGCCCCCACGACCGCCCCCTTCCCCATCGCACCCGGGTTCACCTCTCGATTGAGCCGCGCTCCCGAACCCCAGACCAGCTCGCCTTTGGGATCGGGAGCTACGCCACTACAGCCCGTCTCTCCACTCTCCTACTCGTTCTCCGCTTGCGCAAGCGTGGGGTGTTGGGGGTGGGGGTGGGCGTGGTGGTGGGGGGTGGGGGGGGGGAGGAGTGGGACGAGGGCCACGAGTTGGGCATTTTACAGGCCAAGAAAATCGCCCTCGCCTTTGGGGGTATTTACATATGTGCCCTTAATATAAACGGCTTTGATTTTGCGTGGGCGTAACCGGACGGGCTGGATTCTCCGCAACTGGGATGAGGGCAAAGGGGTGGTAGTTCGAGCCTCGTCTGGGTTCATGGTAGAGCTCGGATTTGGATCGTGTTTTTCTGAGTCGATTCGAAGTCCGGTCGGCACGACACAGTCTAAACACGACACAAAGACGCGTGCGTGGTGGGCCGACACGGCATGAGCAATGATCGGCCGGGTCGAGAATGCGGCCCATTGGGCGGCACGACACGACACGATCAATTAGGCCGTGCTTGGGCCGGCACGGCATAAAATAGGTTCAACCTTCCCGTTCTAACCCAATCGCTCCCTCAGCCTGGCCCAATCACTCCCCCACACCAGCCTAGCTCAACCAATCATCCCCTTCTGCCACCTGGCCTGGTCCACGGGTGTTTTTGTCTTCCTAGACGGCGGCGGTTGTCGTCTTCTCAAGCGTCTATAGTTACTTATGGCTCGACTTGGGCCGACACGGCACGATCCTGGCACGGCAGGCTTTGGGTCGTGCCTAGGCCTGACCAGAGACGAGGCGGCACGGTACGGCACGGTGGGTGACCGGATCGAGCTGGCACGGCACGACGCGACCCGAAGCACGATGGACCTGGGCCGTGCCCGGCACGACCCAATGCCCACCTCTAGTTCGTGACTTGTGGGGTGCGGATTGCAAGGTATGTCCAAGAGTTAGATATAATATTATCTTTAATATAGGTTATATCATTTTTAAAGATAATATTTTCAATATATAGTTTTCAATATTTAAATTTTATAATTTTTTTTTGAAACATACCCATATATCAATTAAAGTAGATTAATATATCATATATTGTTTTGCGTTATTCTGTCTTATTTCGTGTACGATAGTCTCTTAAAAAAAAGACGATATGTGATCTCTCTCATTTCTTCTCTCCTTTATATAAGATTTTATTGATATGATATAGCTAAAAGACGGTATTAGAGATGCTTTAATATGAAAACTTGACGAGGTTTGTTGTGTCAAAACCTGCAGCTGAGTAAGCACACGAGCAGTAGCGGGTATTATTTAGGCTAGAGGGTAAGGGTGTTTTCGTGAAGTTCACAGTTGCGCACTAAACATAATCAGTTGCAAGTCTGCGACTGATTACTCTGTCAGAACCGAGGCAGTGAGGCCCACCGGTCAGCCGATGGGAGAGATTAGTTAAACAGATGCGAGGAGAGGGACAAGTGGGTAGCAAGATTATGATACGGGGCACGTGCGCGGAGGGCCCACCGGACGGTACGGGGCACGGGCACGTGCACAGGAGGGCCCACCGGAAGGGGCAGCTGACGTAACGATGAGATCACGTGTCCAGACAGGAGCGGTTGGCCTGGCAAGTTCTGCCTGGAGCTGTGTGCACGGCGAAGCCGCCATCTCGCGCTCGGTGTGGGGTCCCTAGCAGTAGCAGCAGTATAACAGTCACCGGCACGTGGGCCCTCGCCTATCCTCCCGGGCCGAAGAGAGGAGCACCGCGTGTGGGTGGCCGATGGATGGATGCGTCGCCGCAAACCAGTGTGTCGAACAAACGCTCACATCACGCCTTCTCCCCAGCTTTAAGATTGGTTCCACCATCGGTCGCACACTTGCACTTGGCACTGGGCCTGTGTCACGCAGCTTTCACGATTCACAGTCAGACACTCCAGGATAAGATACTGGTAACTAACAGAGTCTTTAATGAACAGAAAGCTTTGATGAGTTTTATAACAATGGAGATGGCGCAAAAAGAGTGTCTTAAAGGCCAAGCCATGAGGTGTAAGTACAGCCTGGCCTCCTTGACTGCTCGCTTGGTCCACTGCTCCAGCGGAAACTGGTTAGTTGACCCACAAAAAAATTAGAGCACGAGATCATGGGCGTTGCAT